>JAYMSW010002512.1:0-13719 GCA_036897725.1 Erodium texanum | reverse complement strand
TTTAGTTCTAATAAAGTTGTACCTTAACGAACAGCTTATTGCTTTATTATGAGTACTTTCTTCTAATTCTACATTGTATAGGGACTCATTCCCTTCATCTCCATTTCACTTAATTATTGTTTACTTTCCTACTGAAATAACCCTTTACTCTATACTTCAATTTCTGCCTTCAGTGAAATTGATCAAAACTCTGCTGAAGTGGTCGAAGAGATTGAAAAATGCAAGGACGCTGCACTTGAGAGGAAGAAAGTTTTAGAAGAAGAGAAGGAACAATTTCAAAAAGCTGCATACACTATTCTGGAAATGCTCAACAATAGGGATTAGGAGCTGTAAGTTCAACCATAGTACATCTCTAGTAGTGAATGCCTTTAAATATGTAGTTTCACTTTTATACTTATAAACATGATTCCATTGTGTAAGTAATTCATATCAGTGTCGTTATTTTGAACATCTTGAAAACATATTATTTCTAGTTTCTGACAGTTTGAACTTTCTGACCTTCTATAGCTGGATTTTGAATTATCACTTGATTTTGCCCGCGACTTGATTACATAAAGACCTCTCCTATCAGAAGTAGCACATCTGACATTACTAGATGGCATATGTTAGTTAAGCAGATTCCCCCTTCACTTCAAGTGATTTATCCTTTTAGCAGACTGGAAAAAATGGGGCTTGTCAGACATTTTTGGTACTAATAGTAAAAGAAACTAATAGTGTCTCCTGTTTTGGTTACCCTTCTCAAGTGAATCCCTAGCTTACTATACTTTGACAACCGGTGTATATTACTTTCCTACCTACCACCAACCTGAAGTAGCTAAGTGGGGAAGTAAACTTAATCCTTACTCATACATATGTTTCGTCCCTTGTTTGTGAATTAATGTTTGGCCAAATCTGCTACGCGTATTTTACCGTATCATACCATCGATAGTCATATAGTGTGTGTTCTAGAATTCTTAAAATATGGAAGTATAAGCTTTCCTCTTATTTTCCTTACTATTTTCATTTTCAAGCGATAATCAAATTCATCGGTATAATTTCATTTTCGTTGCAGGAACATCAGATGAAATTAGTAAGGAAGGAAAAAAGAGGAAGGCTTATACTTCTGCTAAACTCAATAGAAGATCTTTTAATTCATGTGGGTGTATTGGTCTCCCCTAATCAACAGCTCAGGCTGTGGCCATTGGACCTCTGAAGGTTTTAGCACATGCTAGAAGTTTCTCTACAGTCAATGTTTTCACATCAGATGGATACATAAACTTTCATGTATTTTACAAATGCACATATATGACCAATGCCTCTTGAACCAATTGGTTATGGATTTGGTTTCCTTTGACAAGGACTTGGGTCTCAGGTTGTGGGCTGCAGTATTTCTGATATAAAAAAACATGTGCAAATTTATGCATTTATCAATATCATCTTGTTTTGTATTATGCATTATCTAATTGACAGGTGTTTATTATGTTACTTGAAATTCAAGTGATAAACAAGTGATTGTTCTCTCTCAGAACACTCAGTTCATCGACCTCCGAGCCATCAGCCAGCAAAATTGTGTTTCCCCGTTTGCCGAACTTTTTCTCTGCAACACCAAATCTAACAAGGTTCAGTATCTTATGTTGCATCAAGTTTAATAAACTTTTCTAATTAGTATATCTTACTATATACTGTCTTTTTTTTGTTGTATGTTTAATGCAGTTATTCTACTTAATGTATCTTACTATATATTGTCATTTTTTGTTGTATTATATAACATGTTTGATGCAGCTATGGCATTTGAACAACCTGTATGAAGTGAATCTTTAAGGAGGTAGTACCTGCTAATTCGAAAAGTTCTTGTATGGAATTGGGCAGAAGTATAAGTGTCCCCACCATGTATCCCTTAATATCTTCATTTGGTTGATGCCCGTGGATTATTACCCTTGTGGGAGATCTGTTCCGTAATGGACCAGTAGCAGTTTCTGGTGTTCCTGAAAAGTTGTTGAATGAAATTATACAGATGAAGCTGATAATACTTAATCATTTCATTCAGTAATGTTTATATTTATAATTATACCAGACCTGTGATGACTAATGAGTTAATTCATGTATGATACCGAAATCTTTGTGGTGTATACAGTTAGCTGATACATGAAGACACCATGAAGCTCAAGTCCAACACCACAAACAGATGTATTTGTTCATTGGTTGTTGAAATAGCTGAGTATTAGTATTATGTCTAACTTTCATACTTTAATTTCAATACTGACAGATTCCTCATATTAATGAATCAGCATATACCTTCTCTTGCCGCATCTCCATCGCAACATGAACTTGCAAGATTTTGTGGTTCCTGGTTAGGTGATGCTATATCCTACAATAAAACATGTATAATCACAGATTTTGAAGTGTCTAACATTATAGAAACTTGAGGTTTTACATCTTCATGGTATAGTTTGCCATACAAAACTTGACATAATCTATTGCTTTTAGAGAGCTAACATATGTTTGAAGATGAATATTTACCTCTACATCCAGGTCATCCAGCAACTCTGTCAGAAATGGTATTCCCATTTGCGTTGCTCGATCCAAGCCTTTCAAATACTGGTTGTAAATGGGTAAGAAAAAGACTTTTTTCCTTGCTCATACTATTCAGTTAGGGATTAATGGTTAATCTATGAAGACATTGGAACCTCCTTTACCTAAACTATATGTCGTATTGTTCTGTCAAATTTATTTTCTATTAGTGACTATACATGCAACTATAACAAGATAGTTTTGCATACCTGGATGAAATTGGACAAAATGATCTTTCCATCTTCATCATATTGTTGCACCATTTGCTTGAACTGACGGTGACTCATCCGAATGACCTGAGAAAGCCTCTCGGTTTTCACTCTAAAAGGTTGTGGGATATTGAGTATTACCCCGATTTCTCCTGCCATGTCTGCTGATTCTAGTTTCCCCAGAATCTGGAAAACTCATATTTACTTAATTTGTAGACAAGAACTTGGAATTTTTATACTAATGTCACGGATTGATCTGTGTATGACTCTAAAATTATCCTAACAAGGTGCATCTTTGCAGTAGGCTGGATTACCACATAATACCGTTATTATCTACTGACTGATAAAATGTTTGATTTCACCCCATTCCTCAATGTTGTCATGGCGTACCTGTTCTTTTCCACTTTTATATGTTAGCACCTCCTGTAGTTTTGCATAGAATTAAGATATGAAATATGAGAGAATAAATGGCGTGAGGTTTTGAAAAGAAAAGATGATATACCACTGCTCCAGAAATTACAATGTAGAAATCTGTAGGTATCTCATTTGGTAAAATAATATCAATCTTTGGTGGAAAATATTCTGCCTTCACCTTTGACACCTGAGACAAGCCATTTAGTATAAAAATAATAATTGGGTCTTCGTATATCAGTTTAAGCCTTTTTTTTAGTTGATTCTGCTACATGGCATCAAAATATGTGGAAAGCCATTATACTTAGAATAGTTAGCAATTTTTCAGGATTTACTTCCTCTTCTCTATGTCTATCATTTTCTTCAATATATCGTTTGAGTTGATTCTGCTACATGGCATCAAAATATGTGGAAAGCCATTATACTTAGCATAGTTAGCATAGTTACTTCCTCTTCTCTATATCTATCATTTTCTTCAATATATCGTGCTTTTATTTGTATTTCTTCCAACAACGGCAATTTTTTCTGCATTGTGATTCAAAGGTACGAGAAGTGTTTTACCAACTGTGAAACAAAGTCATTGGAGACTCCTTTGAAGAGGTATGTGCTCGCCACAGTTCCACGAAAAAGATGCTGGGCAATGCTAGATCTTAATGCCTTAGGTAGGTCCTCTAGCACTTGATTCTGCTTAAGTTCTGCTATGTTGAACTTGAGTTCCATGTTGGCAAGCATTTGTTCTTCCAGGCCTCTTGGAAGTCCGTTCTTGCTTGAAAAATCCATTATCTTATTGATGGCAGTCCTCTTCGAATTCATAATACAACAGTAGAGATTGGGAGTTATTTAGCAGTTGATGATAAAACTAGATGTCTTTGTGCAGTGGTTGTGTAGTAACACCAGTCATATAGGAGTTCTTGGGATAATATCAGAACTCATGCATGAAGTCCAAATAGTTGAAGACTCACTCGTTATTTTAAACTCCAACACATCCCCTCATTCATTAGTTCTGTTTGTAACCAGTTGTTTTAGAGTACAAAAAAAAGTCTTCAACTATTAGTTTAAACTTTTAGTTGAGTTGGTTTTATAATGTGACATTAGAACCTGGTTGGCCTTGTGATCACATGTTTCAATCCTAGTAGACACAGCTAGTTGAGGTGCAATTTTCAAAAAAAAAAAAAAAAAAAAACCTAATGACTATGTGCATAGGGGGTAGAAATTACTTTATCAAGTGATTTGGCAGCTCTGATGACAATGAGAATGGTCATGAGCTCAATCAAGCAAGCAGTGAGGGCAAGGTTGACAAGCATATGCAGCATGTTGGTGATCTTCTCTCCTGTATTTACAGCATGCAAGTCTCCGTATCCAACAGTAGTGAGTGTCACAACTGAGAAGTACAAGGAGTAGGTGTAACCGAACCACATGCTTCTCTGCCTGAAATCATGAATTGACTTTCCGATCCATGTGTTTGCAGGATCGGTATGATTTACTGCCAGCCAGTAGTAAAGGCAACCTGCGCAATGGGCCGAAAAGAGCGTCACCTGCAGTGAATTGAAGATGCCTCTGGTAAGTTGGTCTGCTCTTGGGTTGGTGGCTCATTTTTTGTTGCCTCACAGCACACACACGCACACGAACACCTTCATAAAAGTGGTCAAGTATCCACATAGAATGTGAACCTTTATTGTATAAAGGTAAAATAGTCTTTTTAAGTCAAACTAGATACTAGCTTATAAGTCTGAAAGCGTTCCATGAAGTGTTTACTGAATTTAACTCTGTTTATAAGTTCTTTAAGCTTCCAAACAACTTTTAAGTAGAGTTAAGTTTACTAACATTTATCGGAATATTCTGAGACTTATAAGTTAGTCAATTCAAACTCCTAAGTGATGATTAATGTCAAAATTTTAACATGATATACTCCAACGAGCCCAGACAGACGACAGCTGAGGGTTTGAGTTCCATACTAGATAATTTTGTTACCATATTGCTTGATTTCGATCCAAAAGCTTAAGCTGATAATTAGAAGTTATTTCATATTCTGTGTATGAGGCTTGTGACATATGAACAATTTTTATTTTTTTGCTGAATTTGAGTTTGGAGATGGGGTTGGAGAAACTCACACAAGCTAGTTTTACAGTTCTTGTCCAGAAGTAGCTGAATTTGGTGTCTCTCTCCAGCCTGGTAGAAAGAAGAAAAAAGAGGTAAGGCTTGCCTGTGAGTGTTGACTTTTGGATTTTTAATGTGTGACAACTGACATGTTTCACTGGCACCAAACAACAATCATGGTCAGTGTACCTTCTGAAGAGCTCGGTGACCCGCCATAGTTGCCAAAGTCGGAGCAAGCTGAGGAAGCTGAAGATATGGCTTCTATTTGTTTTGCCAGTAAATGTTTTGTACATTACCTGAAATGGAATAATTGAAGCTACGTCCATTGGGAACCATAATCTTCTTGCATACCTGTGTGTGAAGAAAGAACAAGATGAACGATCTTTACTTTGTTGTAAATTAATCTTGCAATTATCTCAGCTATTCTGATTTAGTGTTTGTACGGTCTGAATTGCAGACACAACAGAGACTAAATCATGATAATTTAAATATTGAAGGATCAAAGTAGAACAAAACTAAATCGAGCAATATGGATAGCTTAAAGATTCGATTGGAATAAGACAGAGTTTGGAGGCTTAAATCAAAATAATTTTGTGGACTATTTTATATAGTTGACGAAACAACCCAAACCCGATGGAATCCAATCCAATGCACATGACCTGGTCAATATCTGGTTGGGTTTAACAATTTCAAGAATCAAGGCGTGTTAAAATCCTTAGTCAGGATAGGAGTGATCATATTTTGTCCTGTCTCGTACCTTGTTTAAAAAAAATTATATATATTTGTGTATTTATTTCAGGGATCAAAGTTTGTTTTTCCCCTTTCCGCATTGGGATAAAGAGATTAGGGAGGGGCGAGGGGCTTGGGAACATATAAATTAGGGATAGTGGTAGAAATTTATCGTGTACTTTAGAGTTGTAGCAGGTTGGTATCGTAAACTTAGATTTGTGACAAGTTGATATAGAAATCTTGTCAAGTACCCGACAATTTTTTCAACCATTACTCCTATAAACTATTATGTTCTCATTTCAATATAGAAACATATTTCTACTCAAATAGAAGAAATGTAAGATAAACTATGTTGGGAGGAAATAAATACCTAATAGCAATCTTGTGATGATCATCAACAAGGAGGTAAGTGGATTCATCCAAGTAGGCAACAAAGAAGGTAAGGATGATATCAATAGCAAAGAAGGCATCAACGACTAAATCCGCGGGCTTGAGTAAGCCTGTGGCCACCTCCATGAACGCCAGTTCAAATGGGGAAGCCCATCCTGAGTATATCACTAGCACCACCAACCATGTCTGCCACCACCTGTCCTTCCCATCATTCACAACCCCAAAATTACTTAACTTGCACTTTCTCGTACGAGATTTAGTATTCGAATCCTAAGGAGTCATGTGCTTGTAGGCAGATATGGGGAGAGAGCTTAGATTAAGAGTTGTAGATAAATAAATAAAATACTGACCTGTATCGACGATCATAAGGAATGATAACATATTTCCTCATTCCATTGTATGATTCATCCACCAAGTGAGTTCCAAACGCCGGTAAGATACTCCTAGAAAGTGAGGGGATATTCTTGTCTGATTGCAATGGTAGCGCCGGCGACAAAAAGGTTGCCATTGATTATTGGTATAAGCTTACTTGAAGTTTCTTATTTTTGTGCCTTTACGGATTAGAGCTTTGAAGTTAAATGGTGTTCGTGGGATAGTGATGAACGTATAGAGTTTCATGGGATGAGTAATGTAGTACTTCCCATTTCTTACTAAAATATCTCCAGAGTCAACTCATAATTAACTCACCGGCCGGCCTCAATTTATACATAGATCAGAGGTTGAATTCTAAGGTTCAAAACTTTACTTGTTTAATTCTTTTTTATTCAATGTTACAAAAATTGTCATATACATGCGAAGACTGTCGTGGTCCTATAACATTAATGTTGCGAGTGATTTGGAGAACAATAGTCATAAAATGTGCTAATACTTTCCCATACAAAAATATTGAATTACTGATCATCATGACTATTAGAGTTTAGGGAAGTTCTTTTTTAGGTCTTTTGCTTCAGGAAAGTTGGCTAAAATATTTTTTATTTATTGATAACTGGTTGCTAAATATATGGGATAAGGTAAATAATTCAAATTAAATTAATTAACATGTGTACTATACTTAATTCTATTCTGTAACATAATGATCAAAGTTGAGTGTGTAATTATAACTACTTTTTATTATGTTAATATATTCAAGAAAGATAAGTTTTAACACCGAAAAATGGAGTAGTTCATGGGATCAGTGAAAGGAAGAAAGAGCTATAGCAGCCAACATGTCTTCACAAATGGGATGTATGGCTAACCTGTACTTTGAACCTAACACGTCTCATGGTCCTTGAAGACTTTTTTTTTACAATTGAGTTACATATATAGAGTCGGATTCTACAATTAAAAGGTCTATTAACATAAATTGCTTCTTAACGATTCTTCCAAAATCATGTCAAAAACAAGAGGTTGAAACTCTACTGCTAAAAACATCAACTAAAATCGATATTGCATAACATGCTCCTTGACTATTCAAATATGGCTATGTACTCTGAGTTGAGCACTTGAGCTCTGCAATGTGACATTTTTTTTTCTACGAATTTTTCTTTCTAAAATCAAGTCATAATACATATATTGAATTGGATTTCATTTCACATCTAAAAGTTGAGGTAAAATTGACTGATGGAGCATAATCTTGAACCACTCTCAATAAATGGCCTATATATTTTAGAGCATTATAAGTCCCGACTCTACCTTTTATTAAGGCTATTGCAGGAACCCGTTAATCCGATACCTATGCAAAAGCTATTTTAGGCTATGAGAAGCAGCTTCTTTAAATTGCTTCTTCAAAAAAATGGTAGCATCGAAATTATGTGCACTGAGCCAACCATTGTTTGCACATGTCGAGAACAGGGAGTGAATTTGTGTGTAGTGCCTGCAAAAAGGATTGCAAATATCTGTCAATTTTGTAAAATCAGATTATATATCGAGTTAGGCTTTACAACTAATTAGTTAGATATGAATATTTTGTTTATACAAGTCATACAACACTGGACTTTCTATATGTGAGGTTCAATAGGCAACTCATTTTCATATGGATTGGAGATCACATGAAAAGGCTTGTATGTCATAATCAACCATGTTAGGTAAAAAATTAAAATAAAATACATATACCATGTCGGACTCCACCTTATTACACATTGGGTAATGTAACGAATATTAGAAAGTAAAGAGAAATTACAGCTAACCTGATGAGCTACATATTGAACATCAGCTACACTCCCACTTCGAGAAGCAATTTGGAAAGCAGTCTTCAAACGACCACATCCCACACAAGCCAGCACCTTCCTGAAACATAAATCGACAACATGAAAAAAAAAAACAATTTTATATCATATGGTCACTAAATCTACACTATTTCTTCCAACGCGTGACACTTTAACGTTCCCTCTAACGTGTACATGAACTAGGAATATTTGAACGGGAGGAAACATAAACAGATCATGTGCTAAACCAAGCTCTGATACTATGTTAATGCCCGATCCAATCCAAAACATTGATATGATAAATAGAGGTGTTTATAAAGCGGTCACCAACAATTTGACAAAGTGTATATACACAATCATTACCTGTGGCTGCTCGTTAACATGTCAATTAAGCGATCAGGGCGTTCTTTGTGTTTATTTGAATAAACATTTATAGCAGCCCCCAAGACCTACATTATGAACATGTTATAAACATTAGTCAGTTTATTCCATAAAACGTCCAATTGTCACAAGTAAACCAGACAGTTCTCATTTCCTGCAACTGGAAAAAGGTCGTTCCAGCTCAAGTTGCTGTTTCATGAATTTCTGCAAGCACTATTCTTTTCAGTGTCTGTTTCGGAAGATTATACAAAATCGACTAAGCAGGATATATTACCTGGTCCCAATCGTCATCATCAATTGTGCCCTTGATGTTTCTGAAGAACTCTGTCAATTGATTGCCTTTCTTTTTCTCAGCTAGTGCTGAAGCAACACCTGCATATATATCAACAGCTGCAAGGCAATGCACAAGTACACAGAACATAAGTAACAAAATTCAAATAAAGATAATATAACAATTATTTTAATAATGTCCAAAACATTACCGGGCAAGTTGAATTCGTAGATCACTTGGAAAGCCAAATCAAAATTCTTCTCAACAAGAGTCTCAGCAACCACACACCTCCTCCTGAAAAGAAACAAATAGGAAGAAGAAGAAAAACAGATCCTTTTATCAATATACATATAGCAGATTATGTATATCACATTCTAAAACAAAAACCATTGATCAAGTGAAAAATACGAAGCTCATTACAGAAGTGCTCCTTAATTTTTATGTCTGAATCGAAGCATGATGTTTTAGGGTATATATATGCACAAGCACGCCGGACAATTCAACGGGCCTTGCACCTGGACCAAGAATTAATGGGGATGAAATACAATGGGTCACATGTCCAATATCAAATAGGCCCTGATCTCTGTATTGCTTGAACAGTCTATATAAAAATAAACAGGTAAAGGTTCCTCAGAATCTCTAATTTCGGTGCCTGAATGAAGAATCCTGTGTATGCAAATAAACTGTGATGAAAAAAAATCAAATGCTATCAAGATGAAATAGACCTGAATGTTTCATGATCATTTGGATTTCCAAAAAGTGAATGTTTCCACTGCCCACCATCCAAATCACTGAAGGATTTTAGAACATCAACCTAAAATATGTAAGGAAGTCAACAGCAGAAACATAGGATTTTTGCAAAGTTTACTTGGCCAAGTAGTCAAGTGTTGATCTTTGGTCAGGTTGATCCAGTGACCAGAGTTTAAGTTACGGGGGCGGTATAAAAATTACAATCAAAAGGGGATATATGCTTTTAAACTAAACTGGGAAGAACACTAAAAGAAGTTCATGATATGCAATTGAGTTCCAACACCATAGTTAGTCTTACACTTGCAATAAAATTGTAAGAAATTGTTTTCTGTGCATTATGAAGCTAATTTACCTGCATATTAACCCTAGTACAAAACTTGACAAGTCCTTCTTCAGATATTTTCTCAGGTGCATTTTTTCCTCTAACACCCTTAGTGATGAGCTTAGTAGAATGTCCACCTTTGGAGCGTTCACTCAGTGCTTCATCAAAATGCATCTACACCCCAAACGAGTACAAATAAACTAAGAACCGAGTGCCAAAAAAAACAGGAAACAATGCAGAAAAAAAGCGGCTAGTCAAAAATATATTATGACCCAACAATTCAAGAACTATGCCTACGGACTTATGTCAGAGGGATTTTTCTAATGAAGAGGTTCAAATTTGACACAAAGCAGATAGTATGGAGCCATCTTGAAACTTTCCTAGTTTTGCTATTTATTATCATATTCTTTGTGGGAAAGAATAGCAATGTTTCTTCTATTTTGAAGGAATATCCAGATTTTACTAGACGACATTTAGTTCAAGGTTCCATAAGATTTTGAAAAGAATGGAGACTCAAAGAACTGCAATATAACTCCTATTTGGTGATGATTGACTAAACTAAGAAAGTAACCTAGCTTCACACTTCAGGATAGGGTTATTAATGCAAACCATATAAAGAATCACAGTTTGGACCCTGTTCTAAGAAACATTATGCTGAAGTTCAAAAAAAGAAAAAGAAAAGGAGCATTGATGATTATGAGGTTGGGGAGCTTAAAGAGTTGGCTCTCAATCTGTAGGCTTCCTTAAGGATGCATAAGAAGTGAAAGCATGGAAGCAACAGAAGAACAAGGAACAGGTTTGGTACAGCAAACTGAGCTAATACAGGATTTTCAGTATACCTTTTCATATTTATCACGATAGATCATCCTGACCTTTTAAATGTGTGGTTATGAAGATATCATCATCAACATCATCATTGCCTAATCTCTAGTAATAACTGAATACTTACATTAGCATGTTCTAAATGTCTGATAGCTTCTTCTTGTGAAGAAGAATTCATAAATAGCTGAATGCAGCAAAGTCCAGCAGCAATGTGATCCTTCTTGATAACCTGAACCATTAAGTATTTAAGTAAACCTGATCAAACAAAATCTCAAGGTATACTAATACCCCATTATGTTGAAATTCAATCACTAGAAAGGGCAGAAAATGCTGGTTTCTAAGACTTAGTTTCCAAAAGCAGTGTGCAATCCTACCTATAGCAGATAGATACTATCACATACTTTGATAAGTAGAATGCTATGTAGCACAGAAAACATAAGAACAAAATAGTTCAAAACCATGATTCACACCCATGATAAGAACTGCTCCAGACAGCAAGTTAAAATACTTTATTTTTATATACAAATAAATAATTACGAACTAGTATTTAGAAATCAATGAAAAAAAAAGAAGTTTAAGAGGAAGAGAATCCACTATACCTGAAATTTGTACAGATAATTGAAATGTTTATGTGTTTCGCAACAGATGCATATACGGCTGAGGGCTGTGGCCAAGTACTGATTTACTGCTACATCTTGTGGTGTTATGGATGCCATTTTTGTCGAAATGACTTCCTCCAAAACTGGCATTGCACTATGGCTAACACACAGGTCAAATAAATCATCAATGCTCCCGTAGTCAGTTGACAAAGGATCTGATCTCTGAGGGGAAGAAGATGAAGTTACTGCTCCCAGTGATAATGATTGAGGTGTATCAAGAGGAAAGAACAAGCAGCAAGCATCATTGAAGTGACCATGCTTGAACATAAAACCCAGCAAATGCTGGTGTGCATACTGCAATACAAGTAATAATATTTTTTTTAGATCAAAAACCATATTGAACATAAAAAAATAAATAAGGGGAATTCCCTTTTTGTGCCCTTTTGAATTGGTCATGAACGTTTATGTGCCCTAAGTTTAAAAGTGACCATCTTTGTCCCCTATGAATGGACCATGGTTGTCTGTTAGTTTTTAAGGAAATGACAAAATTGCCCTCAACATATAAAAGGACCGAAATGCCTTTACATCTTTTTTAAATTTTCAAAACTATATCTTCATACCATTGAATAATGTTTCTAAAAAACAAAATTAAATAAAAATCAGATTTAAAATTTTGAATAAAATAGATATTTTTTTATTTAAAAATCTGGATTTTTCTTTAGAAAACTAAGATTATAAATATGAATGAATTATTTATACTATTTTTTAGAAACAAAAAAAAAATTATATAAATAAATAAAATCTGTATATACAATTATAAGATATATTACCTGAAAATTTCAACAAATCATTATATAAATAGACTATATAGTAACATAACATAAAATTGTATGTGCTGTTTATTTTCCCCGGATAACATAAAATTATTGTATAAATAAATAATTTCTACAATAAAAAAAACAGAAAAGTTAACTAATTTGTATAATATATAAATTATTATTATAAATGTTTAAGTTCTTATTTTACAAATTAATTAATTATCTGTTAAAAAAACAAAAAAATTAACGTCGAATTCTATGCTTTCCGACAGACGGAGCTCGATGGAGGGCAGAGAGCTCCAATCTGTCCCTATTCCTTCCTCGACTCCAGCCGGTCGAGTGTTCTTCCTCGACGAACTGAGCTTCGGCGCACCATTGATGTACCAGATCTGTGGATCCTATCCGGTGGCGACAGGGATATCGTGGGCTCTGGAGTAAAACCCGCGTTGCCGATGTCGCTGAGAAGCAGGTCTCTGCAAGCCAGCGTTGCTGGGAAGTAGGTCGAGCAAGCCCACGTCGTCGAGATCGATTTCTGGGTTCACCACTTCCACATCCACGACTTTCAAGGCCGGCGTCCAAATCCCAGATCTAATCGAACTCCGGCGTGGTGCTCTAGCCATTATCTTCTCTCTAAGCTTGCACCAAAAGAACCACTTCCAGAATCAACTGCGTCGTTGTCATGAGTTCCGGCCTTGCACACCGCCGGACTTTCAACCGCACCGTTCTGGCTGTGACAAAAGGACAATCTCGAAGATGAGCCTTAAAACGAACTCATGTTGGCACCCGAGGAGGAGCATCTGCAGAAAATGGATAGCTGATGGAGGAGGGCATAGAAGAGGAAGAAGAGAATGGCGAGAGAGAATATGAAGAGCATAATGAGAGAGTAGGGCGGGTGAACAAGATAAGATAATTTAGGGTTAATTGAGGGATTAGGTGTAGGATTGCGTTAGTTTAGGTTTTGAGGGTATTTTTGGGTTTTTAGAAAAAATTAAGCAACATGTGCCCTGCACATGATCACAAATGGTATATTCGGTCTATTTTAACGGAATATTCCATCAAAAAACTACCAGACGACCGTAGTCAAAAGATAGGGCACATATCTGTTTGTGACCAATTCAAAAGGGCACAAAAAGGTAATTATCCCAAAATAAATATAGGGTGGAGGTGACAAATGGGATAATACCCAA
>JAYMSW010002511.1:0-13721 GCA_036897725.1 Erodium texanum | reverse complement strand
GTCTCCCAAGGCCTCGAGCTCCCCCCCAACAAGACCCTTCTCCAGGCCCGCCGCTCTGTCACACGCGACCTCCTCGGCGACTTCGAGCCCGACCTCGGTGTCGTCGGCGAGCTCACTCCTTCCGACATCCGCTCCCTCGCCGCCTTCGCCGTCACCTTCACGCGCAACCTGCCGTACCTTGTCGTAGGCGGCGGCTCCAACTCATTCATCCATGCGCTGGTCCTTGACCGCTTTGAGCTCTCTTCTGTATGCGAGGTATGAATGTGTGTTCTTAATTTTTGGATAGGATTGACATGAGAATTGATGAATTTCAGAGGTATTTATCTTTTAAACTCCCCAAATTACAATATTTTACACTACTTGTTCATGTGTCGCAGGCCCCAATAGGAGTGATTATGAGCTTTGTTTTTGTCAACTCTCTTTGATTTTGATTTACTGATGGCAAGAGTTTTGTTTTTGGGTTCAGAATGTGTTTTAGGCTGGTGTGATTGTGAACTTTGTTCTTGTCAACTCCCTTTGATTTTGATTTATTGATGGCAAGAGTTCTGTTTTTGGATTCAAAATATGTTTTAGGATGGTATTATTTAAGTGTTTTGTTTTTGGATTCAGAGTATGCTTTAGACTGGTGTGATTATGAGTTCTGTTTTTGGAATCAGACTATGTTTTAGGCTGGTGTGATTATGAGTTTGATGATTAAAGCAGAGTCTTGCTGATTTGAATGTGCCAAATTGAAGTGCGAATGTTTAAGATTCTGAAGATGGACTCTACTCAATTTTGTTTCTTGATTGGGAGGGATATTATGATATCAGTAAATGTTGAATTGCAGATCTTTCTTCTTTTTTTTTTGCATATAGAATGAGGATCTCAATTGTTTCAAATTATATGCAGGAGTTTGCTGTTGGAGGGAAAATCATACTTGCTTTTCAGACCCTTGGGGTTGTGTTTGGTGATGTGGGAACAAGTTTCAGTAGGAAAGCACCTATTTATGGAGATGGAGATGAAGATATGTTCTTGATCCCACTTGTGAAATATGTTCCTGTTGTTCTCTGGGCCAATGATCATGCCTACAGAGATCGAGATAGGTATGAATAAACATATTTGCTTCATGCATATATAGTTTGAATTACATGGATTGTTTTTTTCCAGCATTGTTTCAAATTTGTCTGATTTGCTACCATTTCAAATATGTTCTCTTCAGGCTCGGAGGACATAGCTTGCGTTTGTATATCTTGTGCTTACATGGGTCAAGCTTCCTACCTTTTGGAGAAGCATGAAAACCCAGACCCGAACTTCTATCATCCCAAGTAAGCCATTTTGATTTATTGGTCAATGAGATTTATGTTACTTTCAGAACATTGTCAGTATTTTTCACAGCTGTATCTTATCTCTCCTTTTTCGGGTAGTAGTTGAAGTTGGGTTGCTTTGTAATTTCAATTTGATACTCTTTTGTTTTGCAGGTGGTGTTTTTTATAGCCAACATTGCTGCACTGATTGCTAGTGGAGCAATGACCAAAGCTACTTTCAGTTTTTCATGCATGAAACAATCAAATTTGATATGATTTCGTTTCAGTCGCTTTTCTTACTGTTTTGTATCCACAACTCTGTCATGATATGTCTGCAAATCGCATCGAAGCAAATTAGTAAGCTTAAATATGAAACCCAAGTAAAATGCCTCGTCTCCCTTATATTTTTGTCATGTTCTATGTTGTGTTTAGTTTAGACAACACAAGCAAAGCCAGGGCAAGGCGACCGAGCATGCCGGCTCGTGCTAACGTGTTAGTATTAGTATTGACGCATCGCAAGCATTAGTCAGTACTAATGCTAACATAGCACGATCTTTTCGTTAAGAGTCGATGTTCAGCGACGCAATTAAGGAGTATTGACCAATCATATCCACTCTCTCTGCATCACCCTTTCTCTCTCCATCCTTACAGTAGAATCTTAGTGGACTTATTTTCGTCTAGTACCAATGTTATGACCACAACCAGACCTACCAAATCCGACGTCACAAGATGGCGCTAGTGTTGCCCTTAGTATCCGATTTGAGCGGTCCAGTCAAGATTCGCTTAACCCGTTTGACATTCAAAAAGCAATAATTTAAATTGTTTCTTATCACGTAAGGGCAAAAGGAGAAGAACTTAGATTGCCCCCACCGTCACCACCTATCACATCATAAAGAAAAAACACCCCAGCAATTAAGCGGCGAGGACTATTCCCTTCATATTAATTAATTACCGTTCTTGACTTTTTTTTCAATTAACGTAACAGATATTATTAACTGAACATTAAAATGAAATATTTCACTACCTCTTCAAACATATTAATTGCTTCGTTTATTCTTTATATATAGAGTCAGCGGGACAGGTTCAGTGATCTTCGAACCAGTTCCCAAGTGTATGTGAGCAGCTTTGGAGATCTGAAGAAAAAACGTGCGTGGTTCAATGGAGTTATAATTAAAATCCAACAAAAATGGAGAATAAAGAACTGGTCTGCTTTTTAGAAAAAATAGTGTTTTGCTTTATGGGGAAGAAAGTAAGAAACCGTTTTCCTTTCTGGGAAGAATTAGAGTATTTTTCTGACGTGTTTTGCTTTATTAGAAAAATATATATATATATATTTTTCCTGTTGGAAGAATGGGGTGCTTGTTTAGGAGATAGTTGAGACTGGAGAGTAAATGTTAAGTGATGACATGAAAACAATTAGCTTTTCTTATGGTCCCTTTTCTTTTTAGCCTTTTTTTGTGGGTGATTACTGATTAGCTCCAAGAAATATTTGGGTGATCAAAAAGACAAAAAAAACATAGATATGATAGTATTATGGAAGTAACTTACAATGTTATATGCAAAGATTTTGCTTTACAGTCTTTAACATTACGCCCATCCTAGAGAGAGGAAGCTCTGAGAATAACAGAAAGCTAGAAAATATGCATGGTGATTGATTACCTCCAAGATTAGATTTAAAACCGCAACTAGTTAAATGCTTTGCTGTCTCTGTTATGGGCCGGATGAGCCCAAATAAACGATGCATTGGGCGCTAGGCATCAAAGGAAAACAAGAAACATGATGCATCAGGTTGATGAAAGAATAAATTGATAATTATAGAAGGTAGGTGGCACCAAACGAAAGGATCAATTCTATACTTTTAAGTCATCGTGGTCTTAGATAGTTG
Organism: Erodium texanum; assembly: GCA_036897725.1. NCBI lineage: Eukaryota > Viridiplantae > Streptophyta > Magnoliopsida > Geraniales > Geraniaceae > Erodium > Erodium texanum. The sequence continues at coordinate 10,553 of JAYMSW010002511.1, read as the reverse complement.
AAAATTCACACATTCCTGATAGGTACCTTATCAATTTTGTAGCCCCTGGTCGTTTTGATTGGCCTAACTTTCTTCCCACAAGTTCACCAATTATGTACGCGTGCACGGTTACAAGTTGGTGTGGCTAAGACAAGTGACCAAGGACAGGCAAGAACCTGCATTTACATGACTGTGATTCACTACTACACAAAAACTTACAAGTAGTAATAATTCACGTGCAGTTTTTAACTCAGAGTCATAACATATGATTAAGATATCTTGATATTATTATTATAGGTTAAGCCTTATTCTCGAGTGTCTTCACTTTTTTTTTAAATACTACTCGCCGACATATTTGAATTCCCCATATACCATACAATTTCCTCACCTATATGACCGCAACAATCTTAACACGCTCAATATAATATTATCCCGATCTAACATGACCACACATGGACTGTCTTTGATTTTCACTAGTGACGCCACGATTCTCTTCTTTCCTCTCTCTTCGTGTGCGCCAAAAGATATCATTTTGTTAGAAAAAGTTCCACGTCCTTTATAATTTGATTGATTATTTTCTCTTGAAATAACATTATGAAATAACAAAAATAGAAACAAATCAAAGAATACATTTATTTTGTATAAAAATAACTGCTGATTGTATCCTTCTTTTTCCTACATCAACTTCTAATGATGTCTTTCTTTGCAGCAAAGGCGGAGTTACATGTCCCCCCTCATTCTTTAATTCTTGATTTTATTCTAGTAATTTTTTTTAATTTTCTATTTTGTAGGTTTCTTATTTCCAATTAGTATAAAAAAGAGTTCTCATATTTTGGGATTTTGTTTAGAGTTTAAGATTATACATGGATAGATATTTTTTTTTACTATATTAACAATAATTACTCTTCACGATTAGTCCAGTAATTAAGTGAGTTGTTTTCTCTTTTATTAACCCGTGTTCGAATCTTGAAAGGTATAAATTAAAGGTTAATTGCGTTTAACTTTGATGTGTATTTATTACATTACATTATTAGTACACATTTACAAGGTGTCGTTAGGTTTGGCGAGAAATTATTATTCCCCCAATTACATTCTATGGCTTTGAAAGTTTGACTATAGCAAGCTACACATACCTACATTATTTTTACATGTTTATCATTTATTACCCCCCACACACATATATAGGTACATATATTATTCTAATAACAAGATCAAAAACAACAGTTAATTAGTTCATATTGTTGGTTCGTTAATGTCTTTGTTGGGGTTTTGATTCGTGTCGTAGTCGTTGTTGGTTCATCAAACGTACATTTGATGTTGGATGACAGATCCCCTAGGCCTAGGAGTTGATAACTGGTGCAACCACAATCCTCATTCCAGTAGCCCCATTGCTTTTCGTTTTTATTTGTATATTGTTCTTTTTTTATTTCTGGAGATTCTCTCCCACTTTGTATATTCCTCGTGTCTCCCTACGAGGCCCTTCTTCGTGTCATTGAATTTCCTCTAAAGCTAATGAAAACACATTAATTGATTTGAGAGTACCCCATAAAGAAAAAGAGATCGTTAATAAAAAAAAAAAGCGATTGAAGCGGCGACTACATATTTGGTCCATCTTTTTTGTGCTCCAAAGATCAATTCACACGTGTGAAACTTGAAAGTGTGGAACCCAGGTCCGTGTGATAAGTAGGGCTATTCAAAAAAACGCGGAAACCGTGAAACCGAAGAAAACCGATCACTTTCGATACCGGAAAACTGGCACCGATGGTCGTCGGCGTGAAAAAGCTGGAGCGATCAGTTAACTGACGTCGTTTCGGTTGGGGCCCGGTTCTGGTATTACCAAAACACTGATTAACCGAAAACCGAACCACCATAAACATTGGGCCTCCCTCTGGTATCGAGCCTCGTCTGAGCCCAAGTATTCGAGCCCGTTCACTATGTGAAGCCTGCGAATGAGGAAGGCCCATCCCGAGTCCACTCCTTCCCAGCTGTTAGATGTAGGTCTTTGATTTTCACCGTCTGATGAAGATGAAGGTTGAGATTTGAGAGATCCGAAGGGTCACTCTGCCTCACTCTCACATCACTCTGTCTTCTCACTTTCTTTCTCTCTCAATTCTCTTCTCTGATCGTTCTAACCTCTCTCACCTAACCCATCTCTTCGCATTCAATGCGTTCCACCTTCCCCGCGCTTCTTCACCCTTCTCAAACCTCTTTCTCTCCTCTCAAGATGCAAAAAACCCTCGTTTGCACGCCCTTGACGGTGTATTTCATCATCAGTTCTTGCTTTGTGTCTACTCGCGCTAGATTTCTCCTCCATTCCGATATTTTTGCATTTATTGCGAAGACTTCCGATCTTACCGTTGAGGGCCCTTCGAGAGTTGCATAAAAGGAGTACGATGAGGAGTGAGTGCTCAAAAAATTTGAAGAGCTCGGGGACTGGTTCAGACGCTTCCGTGAAGATGATCCCTGTTAGGGTTTCTTCGATGTTACCAGTGTACCAGATCCAAATGGTCCACAACCCATGGACACCACCGGCAACAGCATGAACGTCGAGAAGGTTTGTTCTCTTTCTTCTCTCTTTCAATTTTAAGTGCATGTTGTTAGGGATAAGGGTTAAGGGGTTCGGGAAGGGTTTTCTTCAATTGCATGTTAGGGTTAAGGGGTTCAGGAAGGGGTTTCTTCAATTGTATGTTAGGTTTAAGGGGTTTGGGAAGGGGGTTTCTTCAATTGTACGTTATGGACTTATGGTTAACTGTTAAGGGGTTCGGGAGGGGGGTTTCTTCAATTGTATGTTAGGGTTAACGGTGTTGGGAAGGGGGGTTTTCAATTGTATGTTAGGGTTAACTGCTAAGGGGTTTAGGAAGGAGGTTTGTTCAATTGAATGTTAGTTTAGGTTATATTGTATGTTAGTTAATTATGAAACAATTCTAATTGAATCTTTGTGTTTGGTTTGAAGTCTGGTACATGCCTAAGTGATGAGATCACATCTACAACAGCAGCTGGAGGCTCTTCTTCTAGTGTAGGAGGAGGATCCTCTACTGCTGTTGCTGGATCTGTCAAGGCTCACCTAGGGAATCATCTAGAGTTGTTGCAACTAGAACAAAAGGTAAGTCCCTTAAACCCCCTCGTGTTAAATCACCTACTTGGGATCATTTTGTTAGGGTTTCAGAGGGTGTTAAATGTTATGCTAAATGTATGCATTGTGGTAAGAAGTATTCTGCTGATAGTAATAGGAATGGAACTAGTACCATGCTAGGACACCTCAAGATTTGCCTCAAAATTCCCAAACCCTTGGGAGATCAACAAGCATTGGTCTTTAGACCCCTAGAGAAAGGCAAAGATGGATCACTACACAATACACAATTGGTGTTTTGATCAGCTTGCTTGTAGAACTGCTCTTATCAAGATGATTGTGAAGGATGAGTTACCCTTTAGCTTTGTGAAAGCTGAAGAGTTTAGAATCTTCATGTCAATTGCATGCCCCCAATTTAAGATTCCATGTAGGTCTACTTGTATGCGAGATATATTCCAATTGTATGAAGCTGAAAAACTTAAACTGCATGCTTAATTTAGATTTAGTTTCACAAGGATGTCATTGACCACTGACACATGGACTAGCTGCCAACGAGTCAGGTACATGTGTTTGACTGCCCAGTTCATCACTAATGATTGGGTTTTACACAAAAAAAATTGTGAACTTCACACCGATTACATCACATGTTGGTGTTCACCTTTCTAAGGCAATTACTAACTGTCTGCAATCATGGGGGATTGATCGGATCATGACCGTAACTGTGGATAATTCATCTGCCAATGACAAGGCCCTTGAACATCCTAGCATTAAGATGAACATTTTGTCCACTACTGTCCTAGGAAACAAATTCATGCATATGCGTTGTATTGCTCACATTTTAAATCTGATTGTGCAAGATGGGATATGACAGATTGGTAAATCTGTTGCGAGGATTAGGGCTGCCATTAAGTTCATTAGGTTGTCACCCATGAGGTTATCTACGTTCAAACTCGCTGTCAAACAAGCTGGTATTGACAGCAAGAAGTTGCTATGTCTTGATGCAGCAACTCGTTGGAACTCCACGTACTTAATGTTAAACTCTGTCATTAGGTTGAAGAAGGGTTTTGAGGAGTATGCTATTATGGATCCTCACGTAGATTTGGAACTTGACAAGAAACTTGGGAAAGATGGCCACCCTTTGGGGAAGCTTTCTGACCAGGATTGGGTAGATTGTAAAAGTTTCGTGACCTTCTTGAAGAAGTTTTATGACATGACTCTTAAGGTTTATGAATCTTCATATCCCGTATCCAATGTGATTTTGGACTGTGTTAGTGATATATATCACTTCATTAGAAGAGGCCAAACATCTGATAATGCTGACATGGTTGTCATTTCCAATTTGATGGCCTCTAAATATGACAAGTACTTTGGTAATTTATCCATGCTGAACATGTACATGTTCCTTACACCCATCTTTGACCCTATGAGAAGCTCAACTATGTGAACTACATCATTGAGCAGTTTTTCCCAGCAAATCAGGTGGAGACTCTTCACTCTAATGTGAAAAAGCATTGGAAACAATGTTTGCTCAGTATTGCAAATTGTATGACACTAGTGATGAGTCAAGATCACCACCTTCTGAGGTTAGTGATCTTGGGGACCTTGATAGTGATGTGATGTATACTGCTTATAAGAGGCTTAAGACTTCTCAAGAAAGTAATGGTAGATCTGAACTTGAGAAGTACTTGAGGGTGGATGGTGTAGAAGACTAACCTGGTTTGACTGGTTTCAATGTCTTGACTTGGTGGATACAGAATGCCCCTCGGTGCCTTATTATCTCAAGAATAGCTAGAGATGTTTTGGCCATTCCGATCTTAACAATTTTATCTGAGCCATCCTTTAGTGATGGTGCATGGATTTTAACAGATTTCAAGAGTTCTTTAATCATTATCATGGTGCAAGCACTTGTATACACTCAAGATTGGCTCAAGAGTGAACCGACATTACATGAATCAGAGCTTACATGAATCAGGGCTTGTTGAAAAAGGTAACTAAATAAAGACTTATTGTTTTTGTTTTTGTTTACTTATATGTCTTCTATTTCATTTAACTTGTTTTAATCTTCGTTATTTCAGGACTTGGTAAAACTGTCAGTTCTATTTGTGTTCCCGCTATGTTCTAATATCTGTTGCAATTGATTGGTAATGTTTTTTTTAACTTATTATTATTAAGTATTAGTTATTATCAAATATTAGTTGCTAGTTACTAAGCACAATTATATTTCAGGTACTTTTGATGACAACAATACCTTTGGCTTTGGGAAGAAACTATCACGGAGAAGAAGAGTGAAGAAAGAAGACTTTTCTCTGTTTTTTTGCATTTGTGATGTTTTAAGGCTTGTAATATTTTTTGTATGATCAGCTCAGCTGATGTATCAGCCTTGTGATGGCTTGACTTGAACTGCTTTGTTGATGGCATGGTTTTTGTAAGACTTATGTTGATGATATAATAGTTTTAGATAGGAGCGTGTTTTCACTATTAGGGATGCATCCTTAGTGATTTTTGGCCCATTTGAAAATGTTTGTGTCTGTTTTTAGTATTAGTTTTCTTCTTTAATGGGTTTACATGTTATAATAATGAGGCCCAAACAAAAGGCACAAGTCAATTCGGTCGCCCCAGTTAAAAACCGAAACCGACAACAAGTCCGATCGGTTGAAAACCAATAAGTTCAGTGGTTCCAGTGGCGGCTGTGGTTTGATATTTTTGAGCCGGAAAATCTCTTGTCAGTTTTTTTTAAACCTTCACCGACCATGAACAAACTTAGTGATAAGCTGTTAGCAAATAAACAATCAATATCACACGTACACACCTATTTGCTGTATGTTGCACAATTAGTTTTTTTAAAAAAATATGTTGCACAATTATTTAAAGGATGAATGAATTGATTAAATCTTAAAAGACGTAACTATTTACTATAACACACATTTACTCGCAAATGATCATAATCATAGATTATCAGTCACATACAGGCACAAATATATTGGAGGATGATTTCTTGGGTCTTCCATATTGACAGTGGTGAGTACGGACTCGACGGAGGCTCCAACGGCTTCTATCAGACCAAGCTAACACTTATTTCAAGGTAACCTTACAATACGGCTAATCACTCTTTACACTGCAGAAAATGTACGTTTTAAAGTCATTCCCAAATACATAAACAAAATAATCACTCTCCATTGCTTTTTAGTGCCCAATCAAATAAATGCATGGAGAAAGCATGATGCACTCATGCACGGGTACGTAAGCCAAAGTTTTCCCGGGATTCTAGGGGCAATTTTGTCATTCATATCAGGATAAAACAGCCTAACAAAATCATAGACAAATAAGACAAGGGGCTACCAAATGAAAAAAGAAAATCCATTTTGATAATTGATCATTGGGAATGAGTTCAGTATACATATCATATAACACATTTTGTTGTTGTTGAAATTTTATCCATTTATATTATATATAAACTATAAAAACACATATATTAAACTATTAATTATTGAAAAAAAAATAGAAATATTACATACTCCAAATTTTATAGGAATAATAATTCTTGTAGTCAACATTGAATAAACATAACTCACTACCACTTATGAGTTGGATCGGACCGGACATTGCACCATACTCGATCTTTGATGACTAATTAAGAAATAACTCTTTTAGCGAGTGAGTTAGTTGATGAATTATATATCATAAGGTAATTAAACAAAACAGGCATAGGGAAAGAGATAATTACTGGTAGAAGGTAGAAATTATTTATACATATAACAATTCGTACTCTTACTTGGGTTGTTGGTAACTATAGTTTTTGTTTGACTTTCGCATATTAGTCTCACAGTATGATAATATTGATAATTAATAACTATAGTTTTCGTTTTACTTAGGTATGATATTGTTTGATATTTTACATACCAATAACACGGTAGAGCTTATCATACAACGACAGACAACTTTATCAACGAAAAAGTATTTTTCATTTTATCTCGCAAAAATATTTCAATTCAATATTTATATTCTTAATGTTTTTTATTTTCGAATTTGAAAGTTTGTATTTATTTCATATATGATATGATATCAGGTTTTTATGAAAAGTGTTATAAGATTTTTGGAGTTAAAAGTAGTTTTTGAAATAAATAACCTAAAAATACAACAAATCTTCAAACGATCATAACATAAACTTCAGTTTTGACTCATAAAATATTAAATTGAAAGGAACAACAAAATCTACAATCTTATACAACTTTACTGAGCAAGGAGATGCAACTTCCCCCACCCCCCTGTGTCCGCCACTGTAACCACAGATCATGCCAAATTCATAGGTTGTTAAAAGTGATTAAACAATGCATTTCACAAAAAGAACTTATCCTATATATAGCTTCTCAAAAGGCAATGAACTTGGAGTTGGAAAAATAAAAGACGATTTTTGGAGTGTTTGATTGAGAAGGCAAGTTCAAAATTAAGATCCCCAATTACAACTCTAGATGTAGTCACTTCGTCGTTTGAGCTTGTTGCATAAGAACTATATATCTCAGTTGGCAAATACCGATACATCTCTATTCCTTTCCAACAATCATCCATGACTGTATACAACTTAACTTTGGGAGCAATTATAATCTTACTAATTTAGTTAATTAAAGTACGAAGCAAAAAGGAAGAAGACTTGGAGATTTTCTTTTGAAAATAGGAAGACTTGGAGCTAGAATTGAAAGAAAACATAAAACGAATCCAAAAGAATGATTCCAAAAAGAAAACATAAACAATCACACATGCTTTAAGAATATGAAAAGAAATCGAACCGTAATGTCAGTCAAACTAGAAAGACTCTAAAATTGTGCATTGGCAGAGATACTTTATTTTACTATTACCATGGATGATATGACTGTTAGGTTTTAATTAATATCATTACTCTCAGCCCCATCATTTTACTATTACCATGGATGATTTGACAAAAGTTAAAGTTATTCATGCAATTTGTGCCACTTTTCATTTGCGCGTTTAAAAGTTCAAGTCATCCATGCAAACTTTACTACTTTTCATTTGGGCGTTGTTTCAAATATGTGTCTGATTTAATTAACTACTATTTTAATCTGCCATTCAAAAAAAAAATGATTTTAAAGGCCTGATAATAAAGAGGTCTAGGCTTAGGCTGTGTGATTTGCCAATTCAACCCTACTGTTTCTTTTTGGAGGTTGGAGTTGTTTAGAAGTGAATGGGGGGAAGGTCAAATGACATCATATATTGCGGATGTGTGACGGTATAAATCGCTTATAATTTGAATTATATTTAATCTGATTTAACCATATAAATATATGAAAATAAGTTTTACTTAATTATACATCATTTCACATAAATAAATAAGAAAGAGCACCCAAAGGCTATACCCTTTTGCTCTACAGAGAAAACAACATCCCAACAATTAAGCATATAATCATCCTTCTTACAAAATTCAAACCTCATTAATATCTCAAAGAAAAAAAAAACTTATCAATTTTCCAAGGAACTGATAAATTCGTAAGCTTTTTTTTTCTTTGAGATATAAGTGAGAGAAAAGGTTTGAATTTGGTGACCATATATATCACCTTTTTTATTTATTTAAAAAAGCTAATCATTTCGACATTCGAGGGGTGAGGTTGAAAGTAATAACAGATATATATAGGATAGATCTATGAAAAATATCTTTTATGATAAAAATTAAAAATAAATCTTAACCATTATCTACTTATAATTTCCTTGTTTATACTGATTGTCTCTTAGAAAACAATCAACAAACCACGATTGTTATGTCCTTTCACCACAACTCTTTAAAGGAGTATACAAAAACAGATATTAGGAGGTCACAAAACAAAAGCCAAGTTTGATTCTGAAAGCAAAGTAGGGTGGAGAGAGTCAAGAGCTCGAAAATTGATGGTCAGTCACTTTAGTGAGACCGCAGCGTGCTAAAGGAGAATTTGAATCTCAAAAGCAAATACAATGAATATATACCATCATCACCCCACTGGAACTCAAACCTATTAATTACAGCTGGTTGAAGAAGCCAAGGCAGCAGCATTGTTGATCCCATATCACCAACCCTTGCTAATATATACGTAGTGTGTTTCCGAGCATTTTTGTCCATATATGATTTTTTTTTCATTTGTAGACAATTATTATCATTTGGAAGAGGCAAGCAAAAAAGAAGATCATATACCAGCTTTTGTATGAACGTAGCTGTTGTATAATAGAATAAAGATGGCAGAAGAAATCTAAGTGTTCATAATCAATCTTCTAATCGTCATATATTGATCATAGGAGAGTGATAAAGAAAAAGATGAATGCTTTCTCTTATCACAAACTTTTATATGCATGGGTAATGTGGCAGCTTTTTGTTGCTTTTTAAGGGACAAATTTGTTATTTCCATTTGCATAAAACAAAACAGAATATAAGAGGATCACTCTAATTTTACTTTCAACTGTTCCAGCAGCCTAGGCTGCTTTCGATAAACAGATTACTTTCTATATCAGTTGCATACTGTCCAGTGCTCATGTTTGAGTTATTAATTATTGGCCAATCTTAGCTGGCCAGCTGAGAGAGCTTCTTCCTCACGCACTCTGTAAGCCATATATGGAGGCTAAGATGTGGAGCCACTGCCACCACAGCTGAAAGAGCTTCTGGTTCTCTTTCCGTAACCTTTTGGATTAGCAACGATCAAAAGTTTATCTTGATATATATCCAACATACTTGCAACTGCGCAGTTAAAACAATTCTCTATGGTAACAAATCTCGACGATAGAGTTAATGGAAACATTGTGCTCTTTCTTTTCCTTTATAGCTTTACTCTGTCTCCACAGCTATACATCTAAGAAAGCTCAGCCAGAAGAATCTTATGTTAATTTAGGTTTTGCTAACTCAATAATCAAGTTATCGTTTATTATGACAAAATCAAAGTGAAATCCAAATTATTGATCAACAGGCGTGACCCGTCAATGAGTAACAAATCTCTATATATTTTCATCATCAATAGTTTGGGAATAATTGGTGGCCCAATCTACAATATTCTGAAGCAACCCAAAACTCCAATCTCCAACTGCAGAAGTTATATTTTAGTATGTAATTATAATAACTTCGTAACTAAAATGATTATAATATTAATAGAAATGTTTTACCATTTGAACATATTGATTTTGATATATATGTTTTAAAATTTAATAATATTTCTAAAGATATATATATATTTGTATATAAACATATTGAAAAATTAGCATGACAAAATAGCCTCCTTGCAGTCTGAACTTTAATAGCACTAATCTGTAATGTGACAGAGAACTATTACCATGATCCTTGCATGTTTTTGTGTGTATATATAATGATCGGAGGTGAGTAAATGTTAATGGTGCAAGAGAGAAAATGGGAAGTTTGTGCAGTTCATGTTCATCATCATCATCATCATCCCAAGACGGGAGAACCTCCGGGGGCATCCCTGTCCACACAACTGACTCCATTCCAAGAGCTCCAAACTCCAGAAATAACCAACTGAAC
>JAYMSW010002510.1:0-13722 GCA_036897725.1 Erodium texanum | reverse complement strand
ATCAAATCATTTCGACCACTTTTTCAATTATGAACATCATATTATTAATTATCCTAACATGTTTACACGGAAAAAAAAGTATTTTAAATTTATTAATTAATGACGAATGAGTGAAAAAAAAAATTAATTATGGACAAAATAAATCGTAACAAAAGTGTTAAAAATATTACATGAGTGGGAGTATTTTGACAAAATAGTATCTTAAAGTATTTATAGATATTGAAATATTATAAGAATAAAATGAGCCATAGCTCAGTGGTAAAGCTTGTCTTCTTATCCTCCCACCTAGGTTCAAATCTTGCATGACAATCATTTTTTTTTAAAAAAAACCCTAAAGATTGATTGTTGGGTAACGGCTCACTAATATGTCAATGCAAAGAGTGGTTGGAGAAATACAGGAAACTTTACTACAAATCAATTTATTACATCTTCTACCTATTCAATGTAATGACATTGTTGAATTGCGTACTGGTATTGACACTTTATTGTTCAATCATGACAAAAATGTGTTCTGTTTTGAGGTTAGAAGGTTTGTAAAGGAAGTGTTTCCCTATGGGTCGAGTTACCAAAATATTGTTCAGAAGGAGATTGAGGAGCATTTTGATACAAGAATCCATTTTCACCCTTCTTGGCGACATATTTAGTGACCTTACCCAAGAGGCGAGTATTCAAAAATCATCCTCATCTTCATTAGACCAATACAATCGGGAATTATAGCGTGTCAAAGTCATTTACTATAAGACTGACCATAATGGTTGAGTTGAGTAGTTTTTTACATAAAGGTAGGTTATAAGAAAAGTCATTTAGTACATCAATCCTGATAATAATAATAAAAAGTCAGGTGATTCTTACTTCTGCATAATAAAGTTGACTCTTACCAACATTTAATACAAAGAAATTGCAGTATAAAAAAACAGATTGAAAAAGCACACACATTTTATTATTTAAACGAGAACATACACATTGCATCCAAAATGTGATACTTCAACTAAGAAAAAAACACGATAATTATTAAAGTATGAAAAAAATACGACACTTAAACTAAAAAACAAACACGAAACTTAAAGTAAGAAAAAAACACGGTAGCAATACTACTTCAAAAAACCCCGTTTTGGATGTAGCGGTGCCAATTTGCCTCGTCCTTGACGAGCATCTACCAATGTTTTTTGTGAAGGGGCGTCCGCATTTTCGGAGGTATCAGGCCTCGGCCGCATCTACCACTTGATAATCGGTTTGATTAGGTGTTCAATTTGCTACACATTTCATGTGTGCTAGGTCAAACGTTTTCACGTTATTGTGTGCTAGCGATCATTCAGTTGTTTGTGCCTTTGGGTGAGTCTATCCGCGGAACTTTCTTGTAGCTAAGCAGGTGCACATGGTTCCAATAGTTGTCCACAACCTCACCATAGAACAACTAAACAACGATAAAGCAAATCTCCTCTGGAATTGACCATAAAAAAATAATGAGGCATGGATGGGGATAGTTTTGAAGGAAAAAATAACTGAATTGCAGAGGAGAAGACAATTATTTTTTGTGAAACAAACCATGTGGAAAAGGATAATTTACAAGGGAGAGGGTTCACAAGATGATCTCGGTTCATGGGGAGGATATGCGGCGCAACTGGATCGAGTAGGGTAGAGAGAATTGTCGTGGGGGCGACGATTTCATCACGGAGATGTGTCTCCCTCTGAAATCGCTCCCGCCACCTCCCTGACGAGTGCAACGAGGAATCGCCTATAAAAGAAATTGATGAATTTTCAATTTTGAATGAACTTATCGACATGCCGTCTCCTTGTTGTGGTTTCTCTAACATAGTCACAAAGTACATCACACTCACATAAAACTATTCTTTTATTTTTATCGGCAATGTATTTTTATCGGCAATGTGTATCAATATTTAGGCTTTTTTACTTATGTAAAAATAAGAAGCATTAAGTTTTTGGTTTTTGGCTTTTTAAAATTAATGTATTATAAATGCAAGACCTCACTTAAACTATAAAGCAGTTATAATATTGCCACAAGACCTCTCACTAGAGAAAAAGGCTTAATAAAATTGCAAAATATACATTTATTGCCACGATAACCGATTTTTGGAGAAATAAATTACAGAGATAAAAAGTAGTATTATTATGTAAATGCTTAACTAAATAGACAAGCAAACTTTGATAACGTAATATCACTTTACTTATCCACATACGTTAAATCGTGTACTCATCAACCACAAGGAAGGGAAAAAAAATAGGCTAAATCTCTCATGTACTAAGAGAGCTCATGTTAGCATTTCATCAAACATGTTAGAGGGCCATTCCCAAGAATTCAACGATCGCACTGTAAAAATAAGACAAGTTCGATCAAAATTTTCATTAGACCCCCTCTAACAACAAAAGATATTCTTTCTAAAGAGATTCGATTCGTTCGAATCCTTCTCTCTCCTTTTGTTCGGTGAATATATTTGAAGCTAGTTGGTCAGGCAATAGCTTACCAAGGGTACAATCAATAATTGGTCCGAAAAGATGAGTTATCACCCCCTTCTCACTTAGACTGTCCCAAACGTCTGACTATATTTTCAACTGAAATGGAAGGACATGAGTTGAACTGAGATCTCTTAATTACAACCAATATAGCACCCAATCTGCAGCAACAACAGTTATATATATCAAAGAATGTACTGTTGATTTAAAATGAAAAAAATACAATAACCAATATTACATTTTCTTTTATCAATAAGCACAACAGTAAATCTCAATCTATAGTCACATTAATCACTATTTTTAGCTCAACATTCAAATTAATGCAATCTATGATACGGATCCATCTGTGCTTAATCTGATCAGAAACCAACATCATCAATCCAAACATGTCCAAACGAAACTGTAAAGTTAAGTACTTGATAAAACAACGAAAATGACCTGGCATCAAATATTTTCTCGAGAAAACGAGAGAAAGTAAAAAAGGAAAAGGCGAGAAAATACCTGAGAAAATCTTTTCCACGAAAACGCGGTAAAAATTGATTGTTCCTTCTAGGTACCGTACCAAACTCGGTGACTTCACGAAAATCTCGAGGGCTATTTTGGTAATTTGACAATACGAGAATTTGTTGGGTACAACCGTTTTTATTGTAAAAGGAAGTTGGTTGCAGATCCAACGGTAAAGAAACAACCAATCAAAGCCATTGCTTGTTCGTAAGCGCTAGATAGATTCACGTATCTGCTTACGTCGGAAGAAGAAAAGATACCCGAAACTGATACACGCGCTTAATCGCACGTGGGGAAAAGGAAAAAGCGTGCACTGTAACCCGCACCGAACCACATCGGAACAAAACCCGGACTTGTTCCTGTTAAAAAATCGGATTGCATAATCAGCTATGGGTCCGGCGCATCGTAATTGGAGGATTGGTTCGGGTTGGTTCTTTTCTTTTCGGTCAATGAAACGCATATCAAAAACGGAGAGTGAAAAAAAAGTCGGCTCCAGCAACCTCAAACCCTAATTGCATCTCAATCGGTTGCTGTCTCTCACTCGATTCCATTCGATCTTCGGAGCTGAGGTTGAATCCGGTCTCTAGGGTTTATGAATTTCTATGTAGATTTTCAGATTCTTCACTTCGATGTTTTTTTTTTTGTTTCGTGTAATCTGATTGAGGTTTTGATGAATTTCGTTGTGTTTGTTCCAATTTGTCAGATCAATCGCTGTTCCTGGTCCTGCGGATTGTTTTGATGCTTATGGTTGTTGATTACTCGCTGTTTCAGCTGCAGAATCTGTCGTGATTTGGGGAATTTGCATCAAAGATGGATTTGATTGCTGGTTGCAAGGTGCTTATTTGCTTCTCGCTCAATTTGATTTCACTTTCCACCAAATTGGTTTCACTTGTCCAAGTTAGTGTCAGTGTTGTGCTTGTTTGGTTTTTCATTTTGGTTGGTCTCTGTTGGGCCATTAAATCTGCTGGCATTTGGGTTTTGGACGAAGGGTACAAGATTAAGTAGTCCCTGAAGCATCCCATGTTTTGTATGTAATAGAATGTAGTGTTTTGGGGAGTAGTGTCTATGAAGGGTTGAGGGTAAAACTGTTTTGGGGATAGCTCAGTTTTTCTTATTGAACATGTGTTCTTACCCAGTACGTTGTTAGTATACCATATGATCTGCTGTAATTCTGACAGCAATACACAATGTTCTAGGTGAATTGTATTATCGATTCTTATAATACTATTGGATAATTGCATTTTAATTCATTTAGTGTTCTGTAACTTTCGTTCGAATATTTTCACTGCACTGGCGGTGGCAAGGCATCATTCTACACCTCTACCTATGGATGGTATGCTCAGCCACTGCCAGGATGAATTGTCTAAATGAATAAATAAAGATATAATTCTTAACACATCATGTGCTGCATGTTGATGCAGAGTGAGTGAATGGAATCGATTGTAATTTTCATCTCAGTCTCTATCTTCCTATGTCCCTAAGTTGGGTGACCTAATACTCATGATAAGATCTACTTATGCCATATGTAATAGAGTTGTAGTTCTATAAATCTAAGTGATGTTCATGAGGTTGAGGCTAATGTCTTGCTGTTTAACTGGTACCTACTTCAGCTTGAGTGTGCTTTTATTGCTGAGGGATGAATTTAAGTGAAGTTGTCAACAGAACTGTTTCCACTCCTCCCCCCTCTCTCTCCCCAACTTCAAGTTTCGTAAGAATTTTCATTTGCCATGATTTTTATGATAGTTTTTGTTTATGTGCAGGACAAGTTGGCATATTTTCGAATAAAAGAGTTGAAAGATATCCTCACTCAGTTAGGTCTTTCAAAGCAGGGGAAGAAACAGGTATGATGTCTGACATATCACCATCCATTGTTTATGACCTGATTCATTTTGCGAATTGCATAACAGAGACTAGAAATAGTGTGATAATACATGTTTATGCTGGCCTAAGAGATATTGATAAACAATATTCATATAGCCAACTTCAACTTAGTTTCTAGTTAAGGCTTGCTTCTTGAAGCATAAGAATACTGGATCACGAGATCACCGACTGTCATTTCTCAATGATGTCAACTAAAGTTGTGCTTTGGTCATGAATATTAGTAGTAGTTTGTCTGACCTTGTATGGGGAGTTAATGGGCTTCATGTTTCTTTTATATTTATTTCTTTATCATTATTTTTACAGTGTTTTAGATGCTTTTGGCTTTAGTTTACGCTATCTGTTGTGTCTTATCCAGTTGTTATCGTACCATCATTTGCATGGTTTTCACATCCCTCTTCATTTAAACCATCTCTTTTCTTGTCAATTTCCGGTCTCTTTGCTGAGCATTTGCAGACTGCCAAAATAAGCTTGTATTTTGCTCGCAATGTTCCTTGCAACTGGGTTTTCTCATTTCCTTTCGACTTTTACTTTTCTTTCTGGGGTCCCTTAGTGTTGTCAACCTTACTATGTCCGAGAGAGGGGCTATGTTTAATGAGCTTTTAAACGCAATTTATGTTAGTTCACGGTCCCAGGAAATTCCCACTCTACATACGTGTTTGGATTGACTTAACAAAATAGCTTATAAGCATGTGTTTTTATTTATGCAACTTCTCATTTTAATGGTTTATAAGCTGTAGAAACAGTAGAAACAGCTTCTCATTTTTGGGATATAAGAGTCTTTTCATTGGTTAAAGTAGCCTTTTTAATGGTTTATAAGCTGTAGAAACAGCTTCTCATTTTTCAGCTTCTAATGAGCTTATAAGCTGGAACTTGTAAGTTATTTCAAATTTACGAAACACTTATTTTCAATAGGAGCACTTTGAGATTTATAAGTTAGTTTGACCAACTTAGAAGTTGATCCGAACACCCACTTAGAATCAGTATTCTCTGAGCTATGCTATTGTTTTGTTAATTAACTTTTCTAGTTGATTGATGAAGATTTTATCTGACATGTAATTTTTTTTTGTAGGACCTTATTGACAGGATATTGAGAACCTTTTCTGATGAAGAAGGTAGGTAGTTAGTTGCAAACTCATTAATTTCATTCTTCCCTTTTTAATCGAAATTGTTGCTGTAATAAGATATTAAATTACCTTGTGTTCTGTTGATAATGTATCTGGTCAGCGGTCTCCAAGTTCTTGAGGCTTGCTCCCTTATATCTGTTTCATTTTGCATTTTATGTTTTCATTGTTGAACATTTTTTAGTTGAAGCGCATGTAATTCCTTTCTTTTCCTCTATTATGGGGTTTAGGTTTCTTGCACTGATATTTTAAAATTACAAAATTTTGTGGTCATTTTATATAATACATCTCAAGAATTTTTGTTTGCAGATTCCAAAACGCGGGCAAAGAAACATGCTATTAGAAAGGAAGAAGTAGCAAAACTAGTGGAGGATACATACAGGTTTGTGTTTTGTGATCATTCCATCTTTCCCTTTTGCATTTTTTTCTGTTCCGCCCAGCAATATTGTTTTACTTGTTATTGTATCAGATGCACATTAGTTTTATTATCATTTTATATCTTTCTGCTTCAGATACCCTCTATGACCTTTTTCCTTTTTTTCTGACGTGTATATCATCAATGCCTGTGGTCAGAAAAATGCAGGTTTCTGGGGCCACTGATTTGGCATCAAAAGGACAAGTTGTCTCAGATGGCAGTAATGCAAAAATTAAAGGTGAAACGGAGGATCATTTTCAACTAGATACTAAAGTTCGGTGTCTCTGTGGAAATCTATTGGAATCAGGTTCTATGATCAAGGTGAGTCACACCCATGTATTTATTTGCACTTTTTATGAGCTACACGTACAAGTACGTAAACACAGGTGCAATATTGTCTGGCTGATATCCAGAAATTGTAAGTCAGTCATGAAATTCAGAAGCAATAGTTAATTACTTAATTCATGTCTGATCAATGTGTAGAAGTTGAAACTGAGTGTCTGGCAGCAACTTTGTGATCTCAAATGTTCATTTTTGTGCTGAAGATTATGAGGATACTATGACTAACAGTGTCATGTATTTCCCCCAATTTTGTTATTGTTTCCTGAACTTCAAACTATTCAAATTTAAATCCCCTTTTATCATGAGTTTAACAAGTACAAGGGAACAGCTCAAAGTAGAATTTGTTATTTGTTTTTACGATGACACTGTATTTTTTTCACTCATGTTCATTTTTTCTCCTCGTCATTTACCTATACATATTTTTGCTACTTGTAAATACTTTTTTCTTAGTTGGGTTGTTGCTGTGCTTATTCTTCGCATCTTGCTATTTCCTTATTTGCTGGCAGTGTGAAGATCCAAGATGCAATGTTTGGCAGCATATGGGATGTGTTCTAATTCCAGAGAAACCTTCGGATGGGGATCCACCAGTTCCTGAATTGTTTTATTGCGAAATTTGCCGTCTAAATCGTGCTGATCCGTAAGTATCGCACTGACTCTTTAAATGTGTGGGTCCTAATGGATAAGATGGTGATGCATTTGCATGATTGTTGTTCGTTTTAGATGAACACATGCATTATCTTGTTTTCTGATCCTTTTGTTTTAAAAATACATATTAGCTACAGGTCAGCTAACACAACTGCACCATACCTTTTTCTTATAAAAATAGCCCATACCTTACCCCTTAATGATTCGATTCCTGTCATCTCCAAATAAGTCATTCATAATGGTCTGACGTCATACATATAGTTTTTTTATTTTATGTGTTTACTTGCTAATGATTTGATGATGATCTTTTTTTTTTTGTTTTCAAGTAGTCATCTATCCATGAGAAGATCATTGCATTGCATGTTTAGGTTATATACCTTAAGTGCCCAATTCAGTGGCTCATCTTCCTGTAACAATGCAGTATTTGCTTGCTCTGACTTTTCTGTTCGTGTTCAATGTTGACATATCAGTTTTTCCCGTGAACAGTTTTTTGCTTTCGGTGGCGCATCCTTTATATCCTGTGAAGCTGACTACCACGAGTATTCCTCCTGATGGGTTAGTACAATTATACATGCCTCTCTTTGAACTAGCTTCTGGCTAAAACATTGTTAAGGTTGACGTATCTCTCAAGTCCTAATTCTGTCAATTATTCTTGATTTGAACTGGGAATATACACTTAGTTTGATTTTGGCAAGCTAACTTAACTGTTCGTGAAATTATGGACAAGATAATGTTCATGAATTTTTGTCTTCTTCACACGGGTTACGTGGATTTACTTGGTATCCACTAGTCCAGTAGATTGCCATATAATGCTGTTGACTGTTATATAAGTACCATGTGATAAATTAAAACACTCATCCTATTAGCAGCAGAAATCATTTCAACTGAGCTAGATGTGCATACTTTTGACTTACATTTAATTTAGTATTTACAATGTTGCAGCACAAACCCTGTTCAAACTGTGGAGAAAACATTTCAACTTACAAGGGCAGATAGGGATTTATTGGCGAAACAAGAATATGATGTTCAGGTTACTTCTTTTTCAAGTTCTTTCCTGATTAGTTGTAGTCTTTATTTGGGTTGTTGATATACTGAAGTTATACTTTATGACTAGGCTTGGTGTATGCTTCTGAACGACAAGGTTCCATATAGAATGCAGTGGCCCCAATATGCAGATCTGCAGATCAATGGTATGGTGGTTAGTAGTTCTTGTTGGTGTCTGTGTGTATTGTGTAAACTCATTGGCTCTTTTGCCAGTGATTGCCACTTGGTTTTGGAAATTATGGCATTTGGTATGCTTATTAACTTATTTGGGTATTGTAATTTAATGGGTTTTTTTTGTGTCTGGACAGAAGAAAGTATATTAGTAAGATAAGAATTATCATTAATACAAGATTTTTTTTTTGGGTTTGGTTCAGGAAGGATATTGGTCTGAAGTTATTTTTATAATTAATGTTATTTACTGTGTAATCCCCCAGGTGTGCCAATGCGTGCAATCAATAGACCTGGCTCTCAACTACTGGGGGCAAATGGTCGTGATGATGGCCCAGTGGTGAGCATTTTCCCTTTAACCACATGAGGATTTTCTAGTTGTAATGTTGTTTTACCTTAACCAGTACAAATTCTATTTTGTTTCTAAACCAATTGGGTTTTATTTCTTAGTTTCTTCTCCCTCTTTTGTCAGATTACACCATGCACCAAAGATGGAATTAACAAGATTTGCTTAACAGGATGCGATGCTCGCATATTCTGTTTAGGAGTTCGAATTGTCAAGAAACGCACAGTTCCACAGGTTGGTCATTCTGAATAGGAAGTTTTCAAATGCAATTATGTGCAATATATCTGTTTGTAAATATATTCCCTTTTGAGTAGAATTATATTATGATGGTTCAATCATTGGTTTTCAAAAAAATATATGCATATATACATTTATTATCAACTTTAAACAACTTGATAGTCATATTTTCTTAATTGGAGTGGCCAAGTTATATCTTACTCTCTCTGTACCAACATATACGGATTTCACTTGAGTATCTGAAAAAAAATTAAGCGCTTCAATTTTAGCTCGACTTTAGTGTTTTTTACCCCCATCTGCTCCCATGTTCAACTGATCAAGTTATAAGTTATACCTGTTTAAAATGGGAAATGCATGTTATTTTGGGGAATCCATTTTAAGGAAGTAGGACTCTTATTTTGGAATAGAACCATAGAGGTTGTACTTCTTCTCAATATTGCTTCAACAGTACATAATTTCTATGCAGGATATTCTAGATTGTTGCTTTAATTAGCTTCTGTGAGTCTCCATATTAGATATATCCTCATTTGCTCTTGATTAAGCATCAGTATTTGTTTTTGTTTAAGCTCTTCTCTGCATTTAGTTTCATTTTCGTTTTTGCTAATTAAATATTGGCCTATTCTATTTTCCAGATTCTCAACTTGATTCCCAAGGAGTCTGATGGTGAGCGATTTGAGGATGCTCTTGCTCGTGTGCGCCGATGTATCGGTGGTGGAACAACAAATGATAATGCTGATAGTGATAGTGATATTGAAGTTGTTGCAGATTCGTTTGTCGTCAATCTACGATGTCCAGTAAGTTGAAATAACATGTTTATATGGTTTTTTCACCAAATTTGTTTATTAAATGCATGAAATTTTACATATTTCAGTTGAAACATCAAGCAATTAGTTTGAGCCTATTTAATCAAAGAATGTTATTATTGTTTTTATTTTTATTTCCCAGAGAATTATTTGGGTATCGTAACAGTTGATTTGAGGTTGTTTCAACTTTCAAATACAGGACTACTAGAGATCAAAATGTGTTTAATGTAACTTCTGTATCAGGAAATTATCACTATGAATATAATTGAACAGTTCTTTTTCTTACTATCAACACAGATATGGTGCTCTCTTTATCTCCTAGCTTAAATTATAAATGTGGTCTGCTCAAAGGATGTGTTGAGCTTAACTTAGAACTAGCTCCAATCTGTATGGTGCTATTGCTCCAACTTGATGGGCTCCAAAGTCATTATTTGCTAGTTTTAGTAGGACTGTTGTTGTTTCAGTAATTCTGGAGATCTATGTGTGTTTCTTAAACAATCAAATAAGTCGAGATGGCGATGGGTAATAAGTGAATAAATAAAAAGTATGCTATGCTACTCAACCTTATTTTCCTTCGATCGTAGTATATAACATCGAAGTGTGCTATGATGCATGGAATTGCAGATGAGTGGTTCAAGAATGAAGGTCGCTGGAAGATTTAAAGCTTGTGCTCACATGGGTTGTTTTGACCTTGATGTTTTTGTGGAACTGAATCAACGATCTAGGAAGGCAAGCGACTAAACATACTTATGTATTGCTTGTATGTTTCTCATCTTTTTTTATTTATTGGAGCTATTATTTACTTCTGTTGCAGTGGCAATGCCCTATTTGTCTGAAGAACTACTCATTGGAGTATATAATCATTGATCCGTATTTCAATCGCATCACATCTTTGGTAGCTTCTCTTTTCCCTCCTAATTTTTATACTAGTTACCAGCTTTTATTTAACATTCATTCTAATGTTGTTTTTTTGTTGTTGTGAAGATGAGACATTGTGGAGAAGATGTAACAGAAATTGAGGCAAAACCTGATGGTTCATGGCGTGTAAAGTCTAAAAGTGAAAGTGAACGTAGGGAGCTTGGGGATCTTGTTCTGTGGCACTCTCCTGACGGTACCTTAAGTGCTCCACCTGTTTTATCAGATGTTAAGCCGAAGTTGGATGCACTGAAACAAGTCAAACAGGAAGGTTTTTCAGATGGTCACACTACGGGGTTGAAACTTGGAATCAGGAAGAACCCTAATAATGGGTTTTGGGAAGTCAGCAAACCGGATGGTATGAACACATCTTCTGGTAATAAATTACAAGAGAAGTTTGAGAACAATATCCAGAAAGTCATCCCTATGAGCAGCAGTGCCACTGGAAGTAGGGACGGTGAAGATCCTAGTGTAAATCAGGATGGTGGTGGAAATTTCGATATTTCGGGTAATAACGGAATCGAACTCGATTCAATGTCTCTGAATCTTGAATCGGCATATGGATTTGAGGATCGGGCTCCATCTGCTCGGTTGGGTGATGCAGAAGTTATAGTTCTCAGTGACTCTGAAGAAGAGAATGATATGTTATTATCTTCTGGAACAGCCTACAAGAACAACAATGGATCTGATGCCGGTGTGCCTTTTTCTGTGCCTCATCCTGTAATGGATCCATACCCTGAAGGTCATCAGACTCTTGGGAATGGTTCGTGCTTGGGACTTTTTAATAGCAATGAAGATGAATTTGAGAATCTTTGGTCGTTCCCTCCTGGGGCCCATGCGGGCCCACCTTTCCAATTGTTTAGTTCAGAGGCGGACGCCTCAGATGCTTTGGTTGATTTGCAGCATGGTTCTGTTAACTGCCCTCCACCAATGAATGGCTATTCATTGGCTCCCGATCTTGGCCTTGAATCTGCCACTCTACTTCCTGATTCTTCTGTTGGTTGTTCTGATGCTGACATTATTAATGATGGGTTAGTTGACAACCCTTTGCCCTTTGGAGGGGATGATCCTTCTCTACAGATATTCCTTCCGACCCGGCCTTCACATGCAACAATGCAATCTGATTTGAGAAATCAAGGTGATGTGTCTAATGGTATGCGTACTGATGATTGGATATCTCTTAGGCTCGGTGGTGGGGCCAGTGCCAGTGGTGGTCATGGAGAGTCTACGGCTGCAAATTTGAATTCTCGGCAACAAATGCCGCCGAAAGAAGGTACAGCTGTTTGTTCTTACCCGCTTTTATGCAATCATCTAGTTTATTTACATATTAACTTATTATTAGGGATTATTGTATATAGCTATGGTGAACTATACACCTTATGCACTTAACTATTTCCAACTTTGATTTTTTTCATCCAGCTACCGAAACATCAAAAAATTGCACACAGCTCTTTGTCCAAACAATGATGAAAATGCCCTTCACATCTAAAAAAGTACAATTTGTCTGTTTGATAGGTCTATCTTTTAAGGGGTCTTTTGACATCCACTCAACCATACTCTACATCAAATCAAAATATTGTTGGCATTTATGAAGTCTTTGACAGTAGAGTTGAGGGCATTCTTGTCATTTTCTGACAAAAAAAAAGAGCTATGCACAATTTTTTGAAGGTCAGCTGGATGTAAAAGTTTGAAGGTGGGGATAGTTATGTGAAAAAGACGTACAGTAGGCAATAACTATCTGCAACTAACCGTTATTATTACGATCATCTTCATGAATTTCAATATATTGTATATCTGACTGATTATTGCTTATATGCAGCACCATTACTTGGTGGTATGGGTGATGGTAGAACCGAGAAGTCAAGCAGGCAAAGATCGGGTAGCCCTTTCTCATTTCCCCGACAAAAACGCTCAGTGAGGCCCCGCTTGTACCTCTCTATTGACTCAGACTCCGATTAGAGATATCTAACCATGCTCATTGCGAGTAAGTGCTTGTCTTTTGCTGCCCTCCAAAGCTGAATTTTTGTTCAGTACCTGAAGAGACGTGTGGTGAGGTTTATTAGAGAAGAGCGGCACAAAGTGAATTTTTGTTGCTGGTGCCTGTGGAATCATCTCTCTAGCATAATTGGTGAGTAGTGAAGCTTTGCATAACGTCTTTGGTTGCTTCTCCTATTCTTCGGGCAAGAAGAGATGCAGCAGGGCTGGTGCCGGGAAATTGTACAGGTCTCAATTGTTATTTCTGAATTATAATCTAGCAAGCGGGGAATGTAGTTCCCCTAGTTGATATAAACTAGTATCCCTTCTCTTCAGGTTACAGTGTGAGCTAATTAGCTTTGTAAATGCTTTCGTCCAGATTCAATTATTTATAAAAAAAATGAAATTATTTATAAACTGAGTGTTTTAGGACTGTGGGCAGTACTGCTACAAACCTTGTGTATGTTTTCAGTGTAATAGGTTATAAATTATACCGTCCAGGATTCTTACTGTTGTGGTTATAAATTATACATTAGTAGCAGTATCATCTAATCATGTCTTTTAGATAAGCTTTTTACAGAGGTAAATATCAAAAGATCACACGTTTGTTCATAATGTTTAGTTTTAAAGTTGGGTACTTTGGATGATTGAAACAAGATGTGAAGCAATTAAGCCTTGCAGGTGGCTGTGTAAACTTCGGTGTATATATATGTAGAAGTTAACCCTAGTATTGTTTGGCAATCTTGAATCTAAACAGAAAGTGTTACTAGTAAAAATAATCGCCCACCATGGGGCTCGAACCCATGACCACAAGGTTAAGAGCCTTGCGCTCTACCAACTGAGCTAGACGGGCTT
>JAYMSW010002509.1:0-13723 GCA_036897725.1 Erodium texanum | reverse complement strand
CTCTGGGCGACCCTGGTGGAAAACGACGGCGGATGCACAGCTTGGACGGCTTCACGGGATCAACCTCTTAGGCTAGAGAGGCACAAAGGGAGAAAGGAAGGAGAGAGAAACTCCGTCGTGCCACGCCGTGCCTCGACAGCCCCGAACCGAAACTGGCCAAGCCTCGCAGGCGGCCGATCAAAGCTGTTCCCGCGGAAGGCGGCAAGGGGGCGTGACAGTCGTGAAGGGAAGGACAAATTCCGAGGAAGGAGAAGGAAGAAAAGGGAAAAGAAAACAAGGGAGTGAGCCCGGAGGCTCCTCTCCGGAACAAACGCGACAGTGGGTTATTGTTCTTAGGGTTTTAGAAGCGGCTAAAGGAGACTTTTAGTTTATCAAGCATGTAATATAACCGAAATACTAAGCATTTTAAGCATAACAAGATTCAAATAGAAAAGAAAAAGAAAAAATCTCCAAAACAGACAACACCTACCCACAATTACTTACGTGCAATGTTTATGTACACGTTTGACACAACAATCTTCCTTTAATGCAGTTGTTGTGGTTGGCATGTCATCATCTATACTTCAACTTAAAAATATGAATAGTATTATCCAAATCAATTTTTTTAATTATAAGCCATTTAAATTGGTAATGGTATGTTAGCTTTATTATATTCTGTGTTGAGCCATTTTTATGTGTACGCTGGCCATGCCGCAATCATCGGAGTTGGTGGCTTAAGCACCAAAAAAGGCAAAAGCTTGCTATTTATTAATATCATAATATTAGTTGTGAAAGTGCTAATCAATCATGGAATTTTAGGAATATGTTTTGATGATTTCATAAACCTAAAAATTGACCATTATTTCGTGCCATTTCTCTCCTTCAATAATTCAACAAACAAGCTATTTCAAAAAAAAAAAAAAATCAACAAACAAGCGATTAACAACAACACACCACCCCACCAAGATTTGATGGATAATCTTTATATTTTCTTTTCTTTTTACCATATTGTCTCAATTATATGGTGACACCAAGAGGATGAAACCATGGTCGTCCACTTGTTGCTTGGCGAAACGTAGAATGATTTTCAGAGCAAAAGGAAAAGAAAAATCCACAATCGAGACGAGCCCATGTAGTACCAAATCTTGTAGGGCATTTGTGATCTTCGACCCTACAATTTATTTATTTTTGTTTTAATGCCTCCACGGCCTTCAGAATCCAAGAACATCAATGTACGGCTTAAGGAGAGGAGACACTTTTCGCATGCATGCCGTGAGTTTAGTTTGTCTGATCTTGCATCACATGTACCCGTGCTGCCCTATGATCTAAAAATAATTATGATTTATATTTACTTTTAACTAAATAACTTATCAGATCGTGTATATATATATATATATATATGTATATATGTATTTTTCCGATTTCGGTGACTCTAGTATCTTTCACACACATTAAAAAACTCAAATATGCATCTCAATCACATTCATTTTACATGGAGGAATATAATCAAATAAAAATTAATGTTGTAGCCAATTCTTTCGTGCACTCACCAATTAACCAATCTCTTGAGATGTGGACCGTTTATCAGAACTGATGGTATAGTGGGCTCATCAGATGTCTTGGGTCTGTTATTAGGCTATATAATCGGTAGCCCATAGCCCTCATTTGAGGTTATAATAAAAAGGTCCGAGCCTTGAGGGCCCAATAAGAATGTCCCTTTAAGATGGCAAAAAGCGTAAATTAGAGAAAGAGCGAGAGGAAAAAATGACCACCGACTCAATGTGGAAAGCGTTCGTTGGCAGAGAAAAAAAGTAAAAGTCTTAAATAGAAGAGGAAAGAGAGAGACCGATACGACCTCAACGCTTTCTCTCTTCGTCTTCTCTTCCTCTTCCATTTTTTTTTCTGGTCTCGATTTCTCCGATTATCAATTCGATTGCGGTAAGAAGTTTTGATTTTTTTGTATAAATTTTATGTGTGGAATTGCTGTTTGTGTTTCGAAACTCGATTAGCGATTCATGGTATTTGAAATTTGAAATCGGGGTCTTCTATTTTATGCGATACGGGAATCGCCTGGTTCGATTTCTAGACTTAGGATCGGCCAATTAAGCAGGTGGGGCGTGTCTATGTGTGTTTTGGCTTTAGGTTTCAACTCTCTTCGTGTTGCTCAAGTCAATGTTTTGTTATGTTTCGATGGTGATACATAGAGATGATTTTTTTTTTCCCTTTGTGGCTGAAGGTGATTAGTTGTGTAATTTGAATTTTAAAAATGTCCTTTTTGGTGAATTGTGTATATGGTTTTTGGCTTGTTTCTATGTATTTACATTTTATGATACCTGGACATTTCTATGTCTTTTGGCGTGTTGGGGTTGTAGGAAAGTTGGGATTTTTGAATCAATTAGTGCCTTCATGAAATAATTATAAAAATTTACCTATTTCTGTCCCCCCCTTTTTTTTTTTGCTTTTGGTTGAAGAATTTGGGTGGTTTATTTGGATTCGAAAGTAGTTGATGATATCCATGTGATGAAAATGGTTATTTTTCTAATTTGAATGTGTGATAATTTGGCTCTTCATGCATCTTGGAGATGCAACTATGGTATAGCTAATTAGGTAGACAATGTGGACTTTATTGGTTCCATTAACTTGATGCCCTTTTTGTTTTGTTAGAAATGGATGTGTTTATGCTAACTTGCTCTGTTCTCCTTTGGCCTAATTACTGCTACCGAACTTGCAAATGGATGTTTGGCAGCTTGTCTAATAGTTTTGCTGCCCTTTGTATTTTTGAAGTACATATATTTTTCCTTGCAAATATTCTATGGATTTTTGTATGGTGGTTGTATGGTGGGAAAGTGGGGTGTTAAGTATTAGAATTTTGAAGACAAACTTGTTGCAGGATATATAGAGAAGATGGAATCTCACGATGAGACAGGATGCCAAGCACGAGAAGGCCCCATCCTATGCGTTAACAATTGTGGCTTCTTTGGAAGCGCAGCTACAATGAACATGTGTTCCAAATGTCACAAGGACATGATGATGAAGCAGGAGCAGGCTAAACTTGCAGCGTCATCCATTGGGAGTATTGTGAATGGCAACCCAAGCAGCAATGGAAAGGAGCAGGTTATTGTCAGTACAGTCGATGTGCAAGCTGCACCTGTGGAGGCGAAAATCATATCGACAGAGCCATCTAGCGATTCATCCACAAGCACTGTTTTGGAGGTGAAGCCGAAAGAGGGCCCAAATAGGTGCACCTCCTGTAGGAAGCGTGTGGGTTTAACTGGGTTTAACTGCAGGTGCGGGTACCTTTACTGTGCAACTCATCGGTACTCTGATAAACATGATTGCCCCTTTGATTATCGGACTGCTGGTCGTGACGCTATAGCTAAGGCAAATCCTGTTGTCAAGGCCGAAAAGCTGGATAAAATCTAGGAGCCATGGATGGAATTGAAGGTGAATTTACCAAAGTATATGGTGCATCTCTTTTTTACCCCCTTTCTCCATGTAAGTTGGCTGCTTGTCTCGTTAGGCGTCCTTCCTGATGCAAATGGCCTAGCCATGATAATGAGGACATCATTGCAGTCCAAGGAATAGTGTATTTCTTGTTGATTTGTGAGAATTCCCTTGTTGGTTCTATTGTGCAAGTGTTTATTTCTGCTGGTTTGATGATGGACATCATTGTAATATGATTGATATGCATTTCTCTGCTAGTACATGATAAATGATATTTGCAAGCTTGGTACTTACATAGGCACTATTTTTCTTCAATTTTAACTATCTTTGTTGCGCTTCTCTTCAGCTGTCTGCTGTTACTCCCATAATGTGGTGAGATGTAGTTGATTGATTTATAGTCCTTTTCCTCTAGCATTAGCATGTGATGGTTTGGGCACTAAGTTGTGTTACATCACATCATAAGAATGGGGTTCTTCTGTTGCATATAAGTCAAACAAATGATCTGTGACATTTACTATTTATGGGGATATTATGCTGAAAATTGGGTTTTTCTTTGTTTCAAGATATTTTAGATATTTTTTTTGAGCTTTCGAAGGCAATTTGAGGTAAATGATAGCTGTGTTTGATGCTGATTTGTTTGTCATCATGTTCATCGGTCCATATTGAGTGGACTTGGCTTTGCTTTTGGACTATTTGACATTGCTGTAATAAACTGAGCCAGGCCGATTTTTTTTTACTTTCTGAGCAACAAGTTCGTTTCATCTTTTAACTTATTACACTCCATTTGGCAAAATCATATGTATTGAATACAACCTAACTCATACATATAAAAGGGTCTAGTAAATTGATGATCTCGAAAATATACAAATCATCACAACAATGTTTATACAGACCAGACATCTCTTAGGAGCTCGTACCTCAAATTAACACCAGAGTAACCAATCTGTTCGTAATTTCCATTTCCATTTCCATTAGCTATGGTAGATGGAGGAGGAGGCATTTTCTCAATGAAAGCCGTAAGAGGAGAGTCAAGTTCGTCTAGTTCTTCATCACTCGTATACCCTTTCCTTTGAATTACTGACTTCCCTCTGGCCTCTGCAACTTTTTCTGCCACATCTGCAGAGGACGGCGGGGTGTACACAACTGGTGCAGCTGTGTAAGGGAAGCTTCTCATTGTCTCTCCCGACAACCTCCGTTCTACAATACTCTGCAGAATCGAAATAACCATAATTAAAAGGTTTATCATTGCATTATTCACCTTAATAAAACTTAACCATAGATGTAATACCTCAGCATTGACAGCCTCTAGTACAGCTCCGGGTACTGCATCTGGACAGAACTCGTCTGGAGTGAAGTTGCAAAGTATCCGTCTAACCAGTGGAAGAGTTATGGATGGGCACGCCTAGGAAACAAGATGATACAAATTTAGATTCAAAAATAGATACATTATGTTAAAATATTATATAGCTAATGGGATCATGAAATGTACCTCCTTTCTGATGGAGCGGTCTAAGAGCATGTCTTTTGGAAGCATGAGGAGATCACTCAAGGAATTGAGGAGGGCGAAGGATTTGGGTTTACCACATTGACTTTTGTCTTCCTCGATGCTGTCTTGATCTCCTTCCGAATAATCATCAGTATCCATGTCAAACATATCAGTGAGCCATCTTGACCAATTACCAATCTGCATGGAACACGGCCTCAAATTTAAGACTTGGGAACTGAATTTTAAGAACATGAATATTCCTTCCTAAGCAAAGAAGCTTAAATCATGTGAATGTGAGTGTAAGACATACGGAGTTTTTCAGCTGTGCACCAGATCCAAAGCTCAAATCCCCAGCTGGTATAGGCAGAACCGTGGAATCAAGAATAGGATCTGATACGGGATCTGTTGGGACTTCATGGACTGATTCCCGTAGAATAGCATTGAACATGGCCACATCTAGTCTGGAAACACATTGTTCCATAACCTAACAAAGAAAACAATTAACCATTTAAGCTCCATAGCTAAGTGTTGAAGAGGATGCGAGATTAGTTCATGTCTTGTACACTATGAAGTTATGTCTGAGGCACAATATTGCAGATAGAGAGGTGGGGAGTTGTGAGCTACATACCATTCTTGCAAGCACAGGCAAACATCCACATTCGTGCCCTCCTGCTCGAACAGGACAAAGTCGTTGAAAAGCATCCTGGAATGCATTTTTCCAAAGGTTGATAGAAAAGCTACCCTGCTTATGATCACCTAGTGTTGGGCCTGACACTCTTACAGAATTGTTCTTTGGAGAATGCATATTTGGTGTCAATGCCTGAAAATACATCATTACACCCTTTAACAAATAATAACCTGCTATTGAAAGAGAGAAGTACTTCATTGGAGCTAAAGTGAATAGGTCTAATTGATAACAGTCGAGTTATAAAGCAATAGGTCTAAAAAAAAATTTCATCAGAAAAGCAATAGGTCTAATTGATAAACTAAGCGGCATGAACAGCTCTTACCTGCCACCAAACTGACTCAACTATCCGAGAGAAGATCCAGGATGCAACTTTATCTAATGCAGCAGTGAAGGTTCCCGTTTCCTGCCAATTATCAA
This sequence comes from Erodium texanum, assembly GCA_036897725.1. Taxonomy (NCBI): domain Eukaryota; kingdom Viridiplantae; phylum Streptophyta; class Magnoliopsida; order Geraniales; family Geraniaceae; genus Erodium; species Erodium texanum. The sequence continues at coordinate 7,709 of JAYMSW010002509.1, read as the reverse complement.
TGAAGTGCATAGAACCGTTTATTTGTCTACTACCAGCACTAGCCTTCCATTTCTGATCTGTAGATTTCCCGTTCAACTCTGGCAATCTTGTCATTGGACCTGAGTGGCATGAATTGCCAAATGCCTGACAAATAATCTCCCTCAGCACCATGGTGTTTGACAACCAGAAGGTTAACCTTGATTTCGAGAAGAAAAATTAAAATTTCTCAGACCAAAATTGTTGAAAAGAGAGTTGTAAGACAAAATGAATATATAAAAAAATCATGTTTATGTACCTTGGCACATCATTACCACAAGATTTGGCAACCAATATAAGCCCTGATACGGTATTTTTAGCAATTGAAGCACGCTTGTCTTGCGTCCAATACTTGGCAGCATGAATGTAGAGTCTTGAAAGACGGCGAGCAGGAGTGTGCACCTTATGGGCTGAGCTCCCATGCTCTGGTACCACAGAATAGAGTGAAATTTCAAGAGCAGCAACCTCCCTCAGCTCCTCTTCAAGTTTACCGATTCTTGCTTCCATTTCTTCCATCTTTTGAGCCAAAGCACTATCTTTTTCACGTTCACCATTTTCTTCATCATCAACAGTTTCATTATCACTTTCCATACTATGAATATTATTTGAGGCCTCATCCAAGACATCGATATCCTTTACTTCTTCAATGGGCTTGTCATCAGAAGATTCTGATGAAGTTTTTTGAGGAACTTTCACAACATCAGAATTATCAGAAGAAGTCTTCTTTGTAACTAGAGTAGTACCTCTACCAGTTTTCGTTACCTTCTTTGGATTGTTCGGTAACACCTTGGATCTCAATCTATTTGTTTCAGAATCAGGCCTCATCCTAGACCCACGAGGCCCGTTCTCCGATGAGTTCTTTTTGGCAATACTTTTGGGAGTTCTAGATGCTCTTGCTACCTTCTCATCCTCAGCTTCAGGAAAATCCCCTTGAGATGATACTGAATCGTTCACCGTTTCAGAATCTGATTCCTCGTCCACATAATGTATAACCAAACTTTCATACTCGGAGGGCTCTGTCCCCACATTTATATCACTTACTAAGATACTTGGATCTGTTCTAGCTTGTGAAACTTTAGATTCAACTTCTTTAGCATTTGAAATTTTCCGAGCATTATCTTGACGTGGTAGAGGATCTTTCCTAGTGGGCTTCCCAGAGCGTTTAGCCTGGTTATTGTTTGTAGTTCTCTTCTTGTCCATTTCTTTCATGACTCTATCGATTCACCTTTTCCAACAACAATCAAATGGAAAAGTATGAACAATCAGGGTATAATTCTTCAAAGAAACACTACTACTTAAAGGTGTGAGGCATACAATACACCTCGTTGACATGAAGTAACTTTCTCCATACCTGAAATTTTCTTCTTGCTTCTCTGCTCTGGTATCGAGAATCAAATCTGCAATACAATAGATGTTCAAAGGGATGGTTAATAAATGGTCCTAACTTCATAACACAAGACCGCAATGGCAGGACATCATACTGGATCTAGAATAAAGAAACAACAGCAAGATGATAACGAAAAATGCATAGGAAATTCACCTGGGACCTTGTATGCATAAGAGAAAAGAGATCAGAATATGGACAAACAAGAAAGGTACCAACATAACTCAGATGAAAGAACTAATACATTCCACATGTCATGTCTGCATAATGTGGCAAAATAAGCAAATAGCTACATAGATCAAAAACCAGAAAGTCCGTAGATTATATAAAAAAAGACTATGAAAATTGCGAGAAAGATCCAATAACACCAATCAAACACACCATGTTTAGGGGAGATATTACAAACATAATAACCAATAGAAAACCCCTTCCTTGTTTGGGAAGCTCTAGACTAGTTGGTCAGAGATGATTGTTTAAATTTACCACAGAACCTTATCAGTTATAATTAGATTCATAGACAGCTCAATTATATGGTTAAATTGGCAATAAGTTGGAAAGATTATGTCACATAGTGGTTTTGAGATCTCAAACTAATTGTTACTGCAGTTGCGCTTTTTGAAGGTAACAATTGAGAACAGTAATTACTCCTTGAAATTAATTATAAAAAAACAGCAAAATCGGGACAATTTGGCGGAGAAAGTCAATAATTTATCTGTTTTCCAGTGAGGTTTTAACCACAAAAGAACAATTAATTGGGCGGCAAAAGTATTTTTTGGGAAGCGGCAACAAACAGAAATGAAGAATGACAAAGTCCAACAAAAATCTAAAAATAGCAGTTTTGCAAGAAATTATTTTACATCACAATCACATACAAAACAAAAGAAGAAGAAAAAAAGATTTAGCAAGTCCTCTTTAAGTAGCCTACCGTCCATATAATTATCAGATTTCACAATCAAACACGGAAGGTCACAAACCAGCTTGGCAAGATCATGACCACACTTAGATCTCTGGCTCACCATCCAGATTCGTGCCGACAAAAAAAAAGTACAGGAAGATTCTCAAATGACAAAGGACTTAATTAGACATCTCTGGTGTGTAATCGAAATCGGTCTCACAAATCACCACCACCACACAAAAAATACAGCCTAATTATAACAGAAATGCATCATACGGCATGAGAATAAAACAGAATAGAAAGTTGTGAAAACGAAGCCATAGAAGGACAAACAAAAAAAAAACTAAAATAGTTCAGATCAGATCATGGAATGATTCTCAAAGTAAAGTACAGAGAAATGGAATGCATATCGTCTCGACTTTTCAATTCTCAGAACAAGACAACAGAACAGAGTAGAATTGAACTTACCGAAGCTTGTCTCTTCCGCTGGGCCTCGGAAATCGAGGAAAAAATATGCTTGGGGAGAATCTTCGGGATCGGCAAATCACGATCGCTCTGTTCAAGTTTCAACGATGGAGTTTCTCTATGTCTATGTAAATGTGTATGTATTGGAATTGTATGAATAGAAGGAGGAGGAGTAACGGCAGTTGAGTTTCTCTCTCTAGAAATGAGAGAGTGGAAGTAGAAACTGAAAATGGCGGTTGGGAGAATAGTGAGAGTGGAGAAGTGGTGTGCAATTTTAAAAAGGGGCCGTTTTGGACTGGGAGTGTCGGTGGTGGAGAAAGTGACCGGATACTACCGGTTACGCGTCATGTCCAAGTAAAGTCATCTGATGCCATTTCCTGTCTACAATGTCACTTGCACACCAATACAATACATAAGATAGATCTCATTGTCCTCCTATTCGTTCAGAAGATCTCCTTTCAAAATAAAGCAATCAATTAATGAGTTAAATTTATAATTAGGTTAATACGGAGAGTCATATAAAGATTTCTTAAAGTCAGGTCGAGATTGATCAATAAAATCAAAACTTAAAAATTTAATTGTGAAAAGAAAAAAGAAACAAAAGTGATTTTAAAAACGGATTGAAAAGAAAAGAATAGGATATAGGGATTTATTTAATTCTTGGTAGAATTGGTATGGTGTAGCATCTCATATAGTCATCATAAATGCTTGATTAAATGGTAAAAGAACGGTAGGGAAGTCATTTTCATCACAATTGGCTTAGTTGGTTAGTAATAGTCCGATGTAACTAAGAGAAAGGAAGGAAACTAATTTCGAAGGGGACTTGTAAACAAACTCGATGCACCACAACTCAAGCAACATACACAAAATAAAATACAATGATTTACACATTTTTAGTGTCTTATTAATATGAACTAATTAAAGACGGGATGAGATCAGTGTGTGGGTCATGTGTCATATATGACTAATTTTCTTTACACAAACCTACCTCCACTATGCTACCCCATCCACATTCCTTTTTTTTTTTTTCTTTCTAACATTAATTTTTCAGAAGAGTCGTATTAAGGATTTAAATGTTAGAAGCTTCCTTTAAGACAATTGGCCCATCCCTCGGGACATCATATGACTTTTAAATTCGAAAATGACAAAATTATCCTTGTATAATTTCAGTTCATGTGAGTGAGAAGCTGCAAAGGTAATGCAATAAAATAAAATGGAATCATCGTGAACCGTCTTGCAGTGTTGAGTTGAGGCTTCCTCACCGACAGCAACGATTCTCAAGATCTACATCATGATTGAGTGAGACACTCGTTTTGTCTGCAAGCAAGCAATCGAAACAGAACCAATTCCTATTTTTCTAACATCAATTGATCCAAAACACAGAAATATACAGCAGCACATGTTCCCAGTCAAATCAGCTACCAGTGACTTTCTCAGACATGACTATTATTGAGACCCATTATCCCATTCATGTCCCGTTCCACAAAACTACAGCTTTCAAAGTTGTAAATACAATCACAGGGGCAGAAAAATAACTTCAATTTATCAAGACTTGGGAAAGCTTAATCTATAAACCAAAACAATATTGGATAGTGAAGAACTTGTACATTTTTTACCTCTAAACAACAATGTAAAAACCAGGAGTTCAACATAACACTTCTTTTGACTAGCCTATCTTCATAATCAAGTGGAAACAACTTAGATCAAAGGTGATTAAAGTACATCAATTACCAAACCTAAAAAGCTTTCCTGGCATATAAAATAAGCAAGAATTCGAGTCACCAAGTTGTGACAATCATTACAGTAACACCCTCCCAGTAACTCTAATATAGAATTCATGATAAATAAAAACTCTAATATAGAATTGATCTTTGAACACCATAACAGACTTCCTGTGATATTAAAAGAAAGATTCTGTTTGTCTGCCTTTCCTCTTATACCATGCTGCTATCTTTACATTGTCTTTCAATCTCAAATAATAAAATTATAATGAGAACATGAAAACTTAATGCCCAAGACTCATCTAGATAATAAATATATTGACTACTTTCCAAAAGCTTCTAAATTGAGTAAATTGGAAGCTGAATCTACATAACTGCTACTGTTTTTCACACATAAGTATATAAACTTTACCAACTTATTTACCATTCAAAAAGGGCCAAAAATTGAACATGGAAGGGACCCCCCACCAACCAGCATAACTCAGACAAGGATAAGGGGTTCCAGATTTTTGTTACTTAGAGATTGACAGCTTGGCTGGCAAGACTGGCATTGACTCCCTCAAATGTATATACACTTATTCCATTTTGCTCAGAAAATGTTGGTGAGTACAAGTATTCTTCATGATGAAGATGATCAGAATAATAGCAACAATGATTCCTGGCCCAAGACAACAACAAAACACAGAGCAACATGATATACTCAACAAATGAACCCATACTGATCATGAACTAGGTAAAGTTGCATATAAGAACAACATTGCGTCCCTGGAGCGCTTCTGACTCAATATCCACAAGTGGGTCTAATGAGTATGCTTCTAGACAAGAAAGCACACTCCTAACCTTTCTCTGCGCTAGAGCTGGTTCAATCTGTAATATTCTAGGCTCCTATTTCTTACAAAATGCAGTGTGCATAAACTGTATCAGTTGACTTGGTGAACATTTCTGCACCATCCCCACTCAACAAAGAGGCATGGTGTGCCCAGTAGAGAACAGGCGTTGACTATCAACATTAGTGCTTCAAGAAATGAGTTACCAGAAACAAAAGCAAGCACACAAACGTCAATACCAGAGGAGATTGTAACCAGGATTGTTTTTTTTTACTACTGTTCATTTTCATTTATTTACAGAGAACTTCGGCTGCAAGAAGACTGACCACTTAAATGGACTTTCAAATGATAGTATTATGTAATTTAATTTCGCATTCTGAGGGGGTAATTTCTCTCCACTGATAGAAAGTGATAAGAATTGACTAGTTGCTAAGACAATGTGCTATCTCTTTGTATTGATAAAAGTTTCACTACAATTTGTCTTCTAAATGTAAAACAACAGGGCTCAGGATGCTTTATTTTTCTGGAGTCTCTAATCCCATTTCTTGTTTGAACAAACATGGGAATAGAAATAGTGAAATTTCCATTACTAAATGGTTGCGTACAAACTTTATTAATTGAAATGCAAATCTAGAATATATTCAATTCATTCTAGGAAAAACTGGGTTAAATTTAAAGATGAAAAGTTCATAACCTCCCACCTACCAAAAGTACCTGCCCACACAAAGGGAAGTATGAAGTTCGGAAAATGAGGAAGAGGCTTTCAAACATCAGAGAGATGACCTTAAACTGGCAATGCTTCTAATGTTGTGCAACATTGAGCTCTTAATTCAACGTCTTCACATAAGCGAATTGCATATACCAGAGCTAATCAAAGAGGTAGCAGAACAACAATTTCACGCATTTTTTTTTTCATTTCATGGAAACAAGACTGAATCCTGAGGTTGTATGATTCTAAGCTAAATGTCTAAATTTGGGAATGCTTAAGAAAGTTTTCGTTTCTTAGAGCCGATAAATAAGACATTAATCAAATCTATGGACTATAAACCTTTGGCACAAAGAGAGGAAAAAAAATACCAGAACCACCCTCAACATTTTAAAAACACCTAATGTAAGGTGGCATGCACGGTGAACTTACAAAAGTTCAATATGATACTCATTGATAGGGTAGGACTACAAATGTCCAAAGTACTATGAAGGACTTGGCTAAATTAGAAAACTACTAACTAGATTTGCTTTCCAAGATATCAAAACTATCTTTCATGATAAAGACCAGGTATGATGGGGCAAAAAATCTAACACCTAAGGTTTAACAACATAATAATACGAAAAGGGCGGTCAGTGCAAAGGCTCCCACCAATGTAAGGGTCTGGAGATGGCCATTTATGTAGTATCCTTCCTCTGGCTTATGCATAGGTCAGAGTTTTTTTCCTGACTGAAACCTATGACACCTTAAATTCAAACAGCAGCAACCTTATGGTGACACCTAAGGTCACTCTATATTCAATCATATAGCAATAGAGAACTTCAAAAGGTTTCTACAAGACCAAACACGGGATAGAAACATCTAGATGGCGATCTTTATTACGGTGGATTAAAAGACTATCCATCTTTAAAGATCTAGCAATCCCCAGAGCAATTGAGCTTGAAATATTTATCAAGCCACATACATAAAAAATAGCTAATTGACAAACCAGCTATTACAACCTCCTACCTCATCATCTAGTGAATCTGCATTCATTGAAACCGAACGCCGTTAGCCTAAGCAATTTTCCCATAAAATCATAAAACAGTTCTATAAACCAACCTAATTCAAGACCTACCTTCTAAACAGAATTAGATAGCAAATCAAAATAATAAATGACACAATGGTTAAACTAGTTACCCAATCATAAACAGGAAATGACACACTGCCTTTAAGAATTGTAAGGTCAAGCATCATATGAAAACCTAAAATGCAGATAAATGGCAAATTATCCACTTCACTACCATGCACACATCATTTCAACATAGAAAGATAGTAGATCAAAATGCCGTGATTCAAGGATCCGAAAAAAACATGAATTTGAGAATAGATGAAAAGAGGTAGCTAAGATCCAAGGATACCCAATTTCAACAACAGATACATTATTGTCGTACAACATGTAAACATATGAAGGTCCAAAAATCCCATTAACAAAAACACAGAAAACTTAGAAGAATCCGTACCAATATCAGGAATCAGTCAGATTCACCAGACCCACCCAATTTCTCCATTTCCAGCCTCTCGAGCGCCTTGTTGTGGGCCCAGGTCTCGATGGTCAGATCAGGCTTGGCGTTGAGACCGACGCCGAGGATCACGATGGTGAGGAAGCTGGTGACGTAACAAGGAAGCTCCCAATCTTCCCATTTGCGAGATTGA
>JAYMSW010002508.1:0-13723 GCA_036897725.1 Erodium texanum | reverse complement strand
TCGTTGCCGGCGCCACCGGCCAGGCCGGTATTCGCATTTCCCAGGCCTTGCTTCGCCAGGGATTCAGCGTCAGGGCTGGCGTCCCCAGGCTCGATGCTGCTCAAGAGCTCGCTCTTCTTGCCTCCACCTACAAGGTCCCTATCCTCAATTATTATAAATGTAGTTCACCTTTTCAATTTCTGTGCATTTCTCACTGTTTCAACCTTATTGATTCAATAGATCATATCTAGTGCCGAGCTGAAGCGTCTCAATGCTGTGCAATGCGCGTTCCAAGATGCAGAGTCAATAGCCAAGGCCATAGGGAACTCTAGCAAGGTGGCTGTTACAATCGGGCCCGATGAAAATGGGCCTGACTCAGTGGTCACCGCATCAGATGCTTTGCTAGTCATCCAAGCAGCTCAGCTCGCCGGAGTTGACCACGTGGCTATAGTCTGTGATGCCAGCTCAGCCCCTGCTTCCCCTAACGAGGTGCTAAATGGCATATCTTCGTTCTTTAACAACCTGTTCTCGCGATCTCAGTCACTGACGGTGGCTGAGTTCCTGGAAAAGGTTATTGAAACTGATGTCAACTACACTCTCATCAAGGCGAGTTTGGCTGAAGATTTTTCGCCCGAGAGTTCCTATAACCTTGTTGTGGCTGGGGGTGATGGCGGCAACACCGGCGACAACAAAGAAAAGCAATGTATGCAGTTGTATCTGTTATCATAAGCAGCCATTTTATTTTCCATGCCTTTTTGTTTCTCTTTGTATTTACTGTTCCCTTTTGAATTTGGAAACAAAAAAAAGGTTGCTAAGTCCCGAATAGCCTGTCTGGTGGCGGAGGTTTTCTCAAACACGGCTATGGCAGAAAACAAGGTACATTCTCAACCTCGATTAGGCTTAATTGACCCTAAGATTGTTTCCAATAATCTTTTCTATGATGCATTAGTGTGTTTGTGTCTTTTGCTTCATTTTCTTAGCATCTGCTTACTACTTAAGAATCTTATACTTTCTTTTTCAGGTCGTGGAGGTTTCCACAAATCCAACCTCTCCCTTGAGATCCACCGAAGAACTTTTCAGGTAATTTTCATTCCATCGCTCGATTATTTTCTGTCTCACATGCAATTTATTCATAACAAAGCTTTCTGTTTGAACACCCCAATAAGGAAAATAAACGGTCTTTTGTGGATTCTAATTACTTTTCTAGCATACAATTTTCCTATCAAAAAGGAAACACTAGACACTAGCTCTCCTGTTAGTATGGTTTGCTTAGGTTTTTTTTCTATGCTTATATACACCTTGGCCTTCCTAGCTTATATATTGAAGGGGTAATCTCACTCAGCTATCTTTAAGTATGTACATTTCTTAATCAACTATCAATAAGTTTAAAAAGTTTTTGATAACCATCCAAATTTTTTTGGTCTCAAATTACCCCAATTCCGTCAACTTTTGGATGTGAAATAATGAAAATACCCTCATGAAAAGAATTAAAAGTGTATTTTGGTCATTTCTCACCCAAAAGTTGACGGAATTTGGGATAAAATGAAACTAAAAAAACTCAATGGGTTGTCAAAAACTGTTTAAACATAGGAGTAGTTAGTTGAGAATGGTGCATACTTTGGGGTAGTTGAGTGAGATATTCCATAGCGAGTTGAAAGATGGGATATATTGAATGATCTAAATCAATATTACCTTTAGTACCATTCCTGAGGATGGGAGGAGGAAAGCATATAAAGAAGCAATTGCAAGAATGGAGGCTGAGGAACAGGCAAAAATAGCTGCTGAGAGAGCCAAAGAAGCTGCTGACGCAGCAAAAAGACTTGAAGCAGAGGTGAAAAAGCTCTCAGAGGAAGAAGCTCGGGCTTCCAATCTAGCTGAAGAAGCTGAGAAGAAGGCAGCGGCTGCAGGTACTTCAATGGAGAATCTATTGGGTAGAGCAAAAGACATTGGTTCTGGATTATCTTGGGATAAGTTGAGCTCACAAGTTGCAACTGCGGTTCAAAAGTCTGTTGAGACACAGAAAGTGCAGATTGCCACTGTCAGGGGTCAGGCCAAGGCCCAGACACTGCCTCCAAATAAGGCGGTTGTTAAACAATCTGCCCCGAAACCTCGTGTTGTGAAGCCAACAGAGCGGGAGCCAAAGGTAAAAGACACACCAGTGAAACCAAAAGCAGAAGTGAGGAACGTGTTTGGTGGCTTGTTCAAGCAAGAAACCATATATGTTGATGATGACTGAGATGGTAACTTATCACTACTACTGTTATGTTGTATGTCATTGTTGTTGAAGAACTGGCTTTGAGAATTTGTCTTCATTTATAATAAAAAGTTTCTGTCATGTCCTTCTGTTTATGGTTTTAGAACCTGCTATGCATTCTCTTGTGCTCCTCATACTGTGTGCAAGCAAAATGGATGGCCAAAAGGTGATGGCATGACATGTAATGATACAAAGTGCCTCTTGCAACTTGCCAGGTTCCTCTTGCATATGTATTTCTGTTTCGAGAAAAAGAAAGAATTAAAAGAAAACGGCATGCAATTATAATTACTCAGAAGAACTTTTAGGCAGTAGCTGTAATTCATTTGATGATGATGATGTTTTTATTGAGCTTGGCCTCCAAGGGCACGAGCATTAGAGAAGCCTCTCTTGCAAAATGTGCAATCATAGGACCTGATGCTGCTGATTTGGCTTGGAGTTTGAGCTTCCTGAATCTGATCCTCTAGCTGATGCTGGTGAAGGCATCTCCAACCAACATAAAAATATTTGGTGTTGGCTTTATCAAAAAAAAATAATAATAATAATATTTGGTGTTGAATATTATAATTAAATTCCAATACAATTTTGAACAATATTTATAATATAAATGATGTCTTTTTTGTTCATGTAATATTTATATTTAATACTTTTTATCAATTTAAATTATTGTATTTTTATGAACAAATATAAATTAGAATTTAAATAAAATATATTTTTATTAATACAATTCATGGGATATTATAACTATAGAAGTTTAGTGAAATAATATATTTATTTCATTTTATTTTATTATTAAAATATTAAGGATTGACTTCTTAGTGTGACATTTGGTGTTAGAACAAGTTGATTATGAAGGAGATTGGTGTTGTTGTTCCTAGGATGAAGTTGTATAGAATTTTGTACAAAACACATGCAATCATTAATAGAGACTTGGCCGAGCAATATGAGGATTTGTTCATGTATTGTGAAATGGTCCGAAGAAAAAATGAGAATAGCAAGACAAAGGCAGAGGAAATGGTGCTTATTGAAGATATACATGAGGTATGTGTTATATAGGAGAGGGTTTCTTGCAGGTTGTGGACACTTGGTAGGAATCGATGGCTGCCATATGAAAGATAGGATCGGTAAATAGGTTCTTACTGTAGTGAGGTGGAATGTAAATGAGGAGATATTTCCACTTGCATTTGTTGTTGTAGAACAAGAGAAAAAAAAAAACTAATGGAAACGAATGTCGGATGACTTCTCTGAGGGTTATGGTGTATCAGAGATGTGTGGTTGGGTATTTATGTCAAATAAGCAAAAGGTGATTATAGTTCTACCCAACTATATAGTCTTTTATGTATTTTGATTGTCTTAATTGTACCCACTATGTGGTCTTTTATGGGGTCCTCGTCTTGGGTGGATCGGCGGTAAGCTCTCAACCGCCGGGTTTGTCGCCTTGAGTCCATCCCAATGTTGCGTCTCTCTGCTAGGGCAGCAGTTTCACTTCCCCATGTCACGCGTGGGTGATTGTTAGACTTCCTAGGGCAGCTGCTCTTTTGGTCTTGGACTCCTCTCATTTCGACCCTTCTTAGCCTCCTATGAGCATATGTGTTATAGGCTCTTTATCTCTTAACAAGTCAAAAATGTATTTTTTTTTTCTTCTATTCTTGTTGTACCTCTTATGATCTTGCCCCCTTTTTTGGGTGGCTTGATCATTTATCTATAAAAATTGATTTTTGTTGATAAAAAAAACTGGTTGAAAATCCCAATCATTGTCTTTGTCCAATTGTTCATCTTTGACCACCAATCCTTCATGGTTTTGTGGGTTTTTTTGTTTGTTGGCGATGCGTTGAACCCATTGTAGAACTATGCCTCGACGGACCTCTAAAAACACTCGACACTCTGGTTGTTCCCTCTACATGAATCCGTCGATTGGTGAAGCCAACAAACTACCAATCGCAAGTCCTTATCAACCGTCCACATTACAATAAGGGCGCTTACTCTATCAACCCATCTCGATGTCCATCTTCTTCCCCATCATGTTGCCGCTTCCGACTTAGTACCAAACGAAAGCATACCCTTCTTACCCTGACAAGGTTGAAGGTCGGTATTTTGATCATGCTTGGAGTCTTGACCGGGATAAGACTTGAGATAGTAGCCCTCTGTGTGAAAACTAGAAATAAGCTGGGAGTGGACTCTTGTGTTTCCTGGACGACTTCATTTGTAAACACATCGAATGACTCTTCCAACAGGGAACGTCCAGATCCGGTATGACAACCGCGAGTGTGAGATATGGTTGAATGATGAGAGTTTTAAATGTTTGAGTAGAGGGAATATTTTTAGAGAATTTTAAGATTGTTCATGATGTGTGAGGAGGGTTTGAGGGTGTATGTATTTATAGAAAAAATAATTTTTAATAATTTTTTTTCTACCCATTGAAGCTAGCCGTTGTGCTCCAACGATCATATTTTTTTGAAGCCAAATGTCCCGCCGCTAATTGGAGGAGAGGGCATTTGAGGCAGCTCATTAGAGGCCGACAACTTGCCTTTGATATCAGATGCTCTATTCCGACCTCCGATCGGAGTCATCGGAGGCTTCAGCATCACAATGGTTGGAGGCCGAGTATTGCATGCCCTATTGTGGATACTCTAATGATACACTCTAAACTCTTAATTCGCTGGTTAAATCTGACAAAACCTTTTTTTCTCAAAAAAATAGGTCTCAGGATCAATCCACCGAAAAATTACTTATTTTATTGCTTGGAAGAACTAAAACAATACAAATTTCAATTTGAAGATATATTTTTAGTTCTTAACATACGAAGTAACGAATAAGACAACTAATTTTACAATTTGAAAAAAAACTTATTGAATGTCTTGCACATTCGAGAAACCTCTTCCCAAGACAGTTATTCGTGCAAGACGTACATACAAGAGCATATAGACCATATCGACACACTTCTCCGCATCTCGCTCCATCATCTTTGTCTTACTCTACTCCTTACTCTGAGCTTCTGCGTCTTATCTGAAATCATGAACTTTCACGAATAAAATCTAAAAGGTTGAAGATCCCAAAATCAAAAGAAGGACTGAACAAGGACAATTCGGGTATCATGATTTTTTTTACCGCACGTGACTCCCATGTGATGGGTTTTCTCGATTTCTGTCACAAAAATGCTAAAGGTTATATTTTTAGTTAGTTAGTGACTCCTCAAAATGTAACCATAAATTAAAATACTTCCGTAAAATTGATGTATGAGTTTGTGTACTTATGTGTTACTAGGTGTATGCTTGTGTGTTGCGTGGGAGCGGAAAATATTTTGTCTTTTAAAAACATACATGCATCACTTAAAAACCATTTTTCTTAGCAAAAAATCCATTACAATGCTTCTTCTTTTACCAGTTTCAAATGATTGAGGAATTAAATCTAAACTCACAGTCCATTCTCACATATGTGATGTGCGTCTTTCTTTTTTACCAGTTCAGATGATTGAGGAAATTGAACCTAAACCCACAATCCATTTCCACATATCCCGTTTTTGGTGGAGAGGATCAGATAGTTCTAAAAAATGTATGAAACTATTTTATAACAATGTTAGTGGACTATAATTCAATGTCACACGCTATTATAAAAATTAAATGATCAATTCCATTGTGTATATCCGGTCTAGTTTTAATTAGAGTGTGTGCCTTTATCCTTAATCATGATGTTCCATAATATTGTATCCTATTTGTGACTGCCGCTAAAAGAGCTCTGGTGATTAAAGAGTAATAGTGAATGCAATTCAGCAATAGTAAGTAAATAATAGTATAGCTTGACCTTATTCTCTATAAGTATACTATCATCAAAACCAGCAACATTTTCAGCAGATATACACCCAGATGTTATATTTGGAAATCTCGTTGAGTATAAGAGGATAAATATTGTTAAAGCTTATGTACATCACATTTAGATTAATTAAAAAATTATTATTTCTGTCATCATTTATGTTCACTCATGTATCAATATGAGACGGGAGCTACTAACAACCACATTCTCATGAAAATGTCATCATTTATGTTCACTCATATATAACAATCTAAGATAGGAGCTACTAACAACCACATTCTCATGAAAACTGAGTTCACTAAGATAAAGCTCACAATGATCACTTTAAGATTAATTTACAAACAATAGTTTCTTGCTCATGAAGGTCAAGTTGATATTAATTTACAAAACTATAATTTATGCACTTATGAAAATCGCATTGAGATTAATTTGCGAAACTATAATTCATGTCATCATTTATATGTAGATCATTTTGACTTTAATTTGTAAAACCGTAATTCACCTAGACAGCAATATAAGGATAACTAAAATAATGGCACAAACATCTTACATATTTGCATCTATGAAATAGCTTCAGCCTCTTCAGAAGAGATTGCTTACACCAATTTACTTGTTATGGTTTCCAAAAAGTCATCCATCAACACCAAGGTTCACAACACAGATAGGTGGCTCCGACTAATTTTCAAAACTTGACTCATATTTGTAAATGTACTACCAGAATATACCCATCGTCCATCTCGAACTCAGGAACACATTCATTCATCCTGGACAATCAGAAACCAAAACCAATTTCACGAACCCAATTCGGCATTCAAAACCTACCTATTCAGAAAACAAACAAAAAAACTCAAAAACTTCTTAACCCAGAATACGTCAGATGGTAGCACCTTTTCGAACCGGCAATGAAACTTTTCACAAAAATAAACTATTACTAACCAACAGGAATGCATGAAAGTGCCACGGTGACAGATTTCTCTTCATTCAACCCGACCACGTGGCACCTGAATGATCTTCTTTTTATATATTTTTTAGATTATCTCTAAGAATAAAAATCAAAACCAGAACAAACGGGACCTTACATTCCACGTAAAGATGGAGGATAGAATGGTAAAAGCGCCGGAGGATAATTCCGTCATTACATGAATATATTAGGGCAGATACAGCGAAACGAGTTTCTTTTTGCCAGTCGCTGCTCGCGCGCACACACAGCTTCCTCTAAACCCCAACTCAAACACAAGTACAACGCATAATCATCATCAAAGTTAAAGAGATTGGTCCGATCCAATCTCATCCCCTTCACTTCCCCCCCCCAAATCTTTGGGTCAGGTAAGGTACTCGAATTCGCCATAGACACATTCATAGCTTCCTTTTCAACTAACTATCTCCTCCCTCTTTCCCCTGCTGTTATCTCAGAAACCCTAGAAAATGTCGGGCGGTTTCTTTCGGGTTAGTTAATTCATCCCCTACGGATCTTTGTTTTTTGATATTGAATTGACGATTTATTGATTTTGTTGATATTGGCTTCAATTCTCATGTTCGTGTTTATCCTGTTTGGGTAGGGTACCTCGGCCGATCAGGACACTCGGTTCTCCAACAAGCAGGCCAAGCTCATGAAATCCCAGAAGTTTCCTCCCGAATTGGATCATCTTGTTCGTTCTCCTCACCCATAATCCTTTTTTATATCATTCTATATGCATGCTTTATATTGCAATGTGTGTTAGCATTTCAATCACAATCAATAGTTAGATTTGTGGGTCATTCTTTTTAGCTGCATAGACACCCTTTCTGTCTGAACTATGGGGGAATTTAGGTTGGGTGGCCAGTAGTGTGTAATTGAGGAACACTACTAGGAATGTAATTAACTACCTGGTCAGGTGTTCTGAGCAATATTGTGCTTCACATAAATTGGGTGACACTTGAAAATTAAACTAGGGTTTGTAGCCAAAAGTTGAGTAAATTTGGCTCGCAAAGAGTATTCTTTTATACATTTTTATTATATGAGAAGAGGCAACTAAATGCATGGTAGTATAAATAATTAACAATCTGGGATTACCAATGTATTTGTGCTTCATATGGGTCTGAGTCCTGTGGAGGATGCCCGCCTGTGGTTTCTTGCAGGGTATTGTGGATTGTGTGTTCACCAATTTAGTCTAAGAGGAAGCATAGTCCTGAAGCATTTTTGTCTGTTTCATTTTTATGACAAGAAAATGAGATAGGTCATTTGAATTTTGCTTCTTCCTGTACGCAAGTTAATGAGTTCCCATTTAGGTAACAGTCACACTAGTAGGACGTTGCAATAGACCCAATGTCTATATATGTTTCTCAATTCATTTTCTCGGAAACAGCTAAAATGTCATTGCATCCTTACCTGCCTAACTCTGTTGTGTAGCCCAGAGTGTCTGTTTAAAAAAAATGTATCCTGTGACATGTTTTAGTTTCACAAGTTCTTAAATTTTGCTTCTCAGGTGGACATCACCAAAGTGAAGATGGATATAATTCGACCCTGGATTGCTAATAGGGTGACTGAGCTTCTTGGATTTGAAGATGAAGTTCTTATCAACTTTATTTATGGTCTCCTGGAAGGGAAGGTAATCAAACATTTATCTCTGTATTTCTTCTCTTGCAGCTTTTCACTATACCTGAATAGTTTTGTTTAATTATCCTTCATTTATTGTGAATGCAGACCTCTCTGTTAGTATTTTCCTTACTAGGCTGCCACTCCCAACCTTTTTATTAGGGTTTCCTAATGTGATGGTTCAAAATGTTTTTCATCACAGTATCCAATTGTTAACATAATTAATCCTCACTCACCAAGATGCACACTGAGCTAAGGTTTATTAGTTTTATTTGTTTAACTTTGCTTTTAAAATTTATTATAACAAGAGATGCGAGTTTTACTTTTTCTTACTTCACATTGACATTTATTTAATTTGAGTTACTGCATGTTTTCTTCCTTCTGATTGCAGTTAGTGAACGGGAAGGAGGTTCAAATATCACTTACTGGATTCATGGAGAAGAATACTGGGAAGTTTATGAAGGAGCTTTGGACACTTCTTATAAGTGCAGAAAAGAATGCAAGTGGTGTTCCCCAACAGATATTGGATGCTAAGGAAGAGGAAACTAAGATGAAAAAGGTTGGATTTTTTATAAGGTCATGCTTTAGCCTCATAACCAGTTTATTTAGTGGCTTTGTATTAATGATATGCGATGCAACCATGCAGGCCGAGGCAGATCGCATAGCAAACGAAATTCAGAAAAAGAGAGAGAAAGAAAGTATAGAAATTGAGCAAGAGAGACTAAAGAAGATGGTAATACTAAATCATTCATGTCGGAGATAGAATCTCTAGAATTTTGTTTTTGGTTTTAACTTGCACTCGTGTTTTCATGGCATTCAGCTACCTTCTGCAATTATTTGGGTTCATGTCCTTTACCTCAAACTACTGTAGGACGGTGGTGCTGATGCGAAGGCCACTGATGTTGATTTGAATCTTAGCTCAAAGCATGGGACTTCGAGGGCCTCAGATTCCCATCCTGAGGATGAGAAAAAATCCAATGGGAGGGCTGGTACAAGAGGGAGGAACAGGTGAAAAATAGGAAAATATTTGACTAATTGACTTATGGCTTGGGTAAATTTCAATGCATTCAGTTATTTTTATATTTGTGTATCAATTGGTATATATGTGACAACCCATACATACTTAGTATATAATTTATTGTGTGAGCAATCTTTTTTCCCATTGTACATAATACAAATATTAGAAGGCGGCCACAAGGATCCAACCAATATGTGGTTCGGGGATGCTCATTTATATGCAGCCAAATAAGAAAAAAAAGAACTACAGTATGTAAGACCTCTGTTAGCTGAATATGATTATGTGCTTCTAGTTTATGCATGATCGAGCAACTCTATTTTCCCATTGAAGCCGAACCGTAAACTGTGCTAGAGAGATTTTGTTTTTGCTTATAGCATTGTCTAGACCAGAGGTTGCTGTAGAAGTGGTTGGGTATCATGTGGGAGGAGTAACAGATGGTATGGTGCCTATAAATAAACAGAACACAGTTTGGTAGGAGACATCCAGTCCATTTCAATATGTTGTCAGATTTGTCATTGACTTTCAGATGCTTAGGACATGAAAATTATAGCCAGTTCTCGAAGTAGTTGCAATGCAAGCAATCTGCTCTTATCTTGTGTGTTGACAGTCTTGCAAAAATACTGCAAGTTGTTAAATTTCGTAAATTCAGTTCATACACATGACCATGTGCTTTCATTTTCAGGACAGTATAATCCCTAGTTGTTAGACATGTGTGTATATTCATTTCGGTGTATTTCTATGCATGCATATGGTATGTCCATTCCTTCGAATTGCTTGCTTATTCAAGAGTATGGAAAACATTTTTCCCTTTCTTCACTTGGAAAATTTGTAGTAAAATTTGGACATACTTTTTTCCAATAATGAATTTGATAAGTTAACGGTTGATATACTTTGTGGACTGTCTGTGACATGCTGAGGTGCAAGTGATTTATTGGTAGAAATTATCTTGGCACTGTCTGTGACATGCTGAGGTGCAAGTGATTTATTGGTAGAAATTATCTTGGCAGAGACAAATTTTAAGATTTTGAAATACACTGCTTAGTTGTGGAACCTGAGGACTGATGATATGTTAGCCTTTATTATGATTTCCAGATCTCATTTGGCTAACTATGATGCCCCCTTGATGGATACATGTGATTTTGCTTGGGATACATCTGGTAATCAGTGTAATTTACTAATGATAGCTTGTTTCTTTGTGCAGTCTCTCACCATCCAGGTCAATAAGCAAATCTTTTTCCGATTCCACAAGTTACTCAGGGTATGTATCTTTTTCTAGCCAAAATTACTACGTAACATTGAACAAGCATTTCCATTTATATAATGTACTGTTTGGGTATTATAGTTTTAAAATTTCAAATGGTATTATCTGACCTGAATGGAATAATATTTTCAGTGATGGGCGTAGATCAAGGAGTTTGTCAAAATCACCAGATGTACGAGGGCGGTCCATTTCTTCTGAACGGGTCTACCGCTCACAGAGAAGACGATCTACTTCACCTCGGGGAAGGCTGTCACGAGGATCCCCCTCTCCTCCACGACGAAGAACATCTTATTCTAGGCGAAGATCTAGATCACGTTCTCAACAGAGGTCACCCACTCCACCACGGCGTCGATTCCGTTCTCCAAGCAGGTCACTTTCTCCTATACGTCGCCGACCTCGCCGGTCCCCTTCACCTGTGAGGCATAGATATGTGAGACGTAGGTCCCCTTTACCTGTTCGGCGTAGGTCTCCTTCACCTTTCCGGCGGAGGTCTCCTCCTGGGCGACGTAGATCACCTTTCACTACATGGCGTAGATCTCCTTCTCCTTTACGACGAAGATATCGAAGATCTTCATCAACACCTCGACGTAGATCTCCATCACCACGGGAACAACGCAGACTCCGCACTCCTGTTCACAAAAGATCACCATCTCCTCAAAATCGGTCTCCCTCCCCTTCTTCTGACAGGCATATGTCTCCTTCACCAATCAAGAGGAGATCACCTGTGCATTCCTCTGAAGAAGGAAACAGGTATGATGAAGCTGAATTTCTTGGTTTTATTGTTACAGTTTATTATTTTGTTGGTCTCTAATTTCATGGCCTAGTCTTGAGGCAGATCTTATATGTTTCAATTTGTTATTGATTTCATATTCATCTTAATTTATTAGCATTCTGGATTTTCTTCACTGACTGGTGTGTGGTGCTTCATTATAGGACTCGTGGGAGATCGTCTCCCGTGGGACATCAGATCTCTAGTTCTTTGAAGAATCAGAACGATCCCCTTAAGAAAATGGCAGTTTTGTCGCATCCATCTGAGAAGTCCCCTGATTTGTCAGATGCAAATGATGATAAGAGGTACAACCTCTTCTTCCCTTAGTCTTCATACGTAATGGGATTACTTTTTATCATGTAACGTAATGTATGTTTTTCTTGAATGTTTTTTTTTTTTTTTTATTTGTCTCCTTCAATGTGTTCTTAGTCCATATGTTAGTTCTATGAGAAAAACAAGGAACCGAAGCCCTAGTCCTCCACGTAAACCCAGAGAAGAGAAACTTCAACAAACAACCTTAAAGGAAAAAGAAAAGCATCATTCCAGGTAATTGTTTTTGTTCTATTTTTGGCCTCATTAGAGTGTTTATTTGCTTTTTTTAATCAGCTGTGTACCAAGAGTTGGGCTCACTTGCTTATGTAGAAGCAAGGAGCACCAAACTTTTGATTCTTAGACTTGTAAGATTGATGTATCATGGGCTCAAGGCATCCTTTAAACTAGAAAGAAGCTCTAATATTGCCAGAAGAACTCCCACCTTGATGAAGAGGCCTAACAAAAATTGAGAAAGATAAAGGCCCAACAAGAGTTGGAGATATAGATCATAAAGGTGGGAGTAGGTACTGCTATTGGGACTTGAACCCCGGTCCTGCCAAGTTCAAGTGCCTGTGCTTGACTAGATGGACAAACAAGATTTGGTATTTGCTTATTATTTTTTTGATCTGGGGGATTGTTTATTTTGTAGGGATGATGAGAATAACAAATCTAAGTTATCAGAGAAAAGGTCAGTGCAGTCATCCTCTGGTGGTAAAGATACTTCTAAGGGCGAGAAAAGTCGTTCTCATTCAAATAGTATAAAGGAGAGTGATCAGCGCAGAAAGTCTGAAGCTGTACCTACACCGGCAGGAAAACCTGATGATGATTACCGGAGTGGTGCATGCGATTCTGGTTCCGAGGAGAGTGATAAGCACATTGATGAGAAGAAAGGAAAAAGAAAGCATAGTAGACATGAGAGGAAAGAGGATGATGCTTCAGATGATTATAGTTCTGACTCTGAAGTAGAGGACAGGAAGGAGGCCAAAAGGAGGCGCAAGGAAGAGAAGAAACTGCGCAAGGAAGCGAAACGCAGAAGGCGTGAGGAACGTCGCCGAAAAAGGGAGGAAAAGCGTGTGGAGAAGCTAAAGTCGAAGGGTCAAAGCGATGATTATTCTTCAGATGATGCAAGGAAGAAATCTCATGGAAGAGATGATAAAGAAATGGAGCAGAAAAGGCTTGAGATTGAGTTAAGGGAGAAAGCTCTTGAAAAGCTGAATGCAAAGAAGGGCATGGGTCAGTAAAACGGGTTGTTTATCCTCGAACATGGAGCTTTTATTCTATCTTTTCAATTATTTTGACAGATTAGCTATCTTGGGTTGACTGTTTATTGTAGTCTGTGTTTATTGCTGGCAGCTGAGACATAGAAAAGAGGATTTCCTGAGCTATGTTAACTTTTTGCTGACGTTTAGCTAGTTTTTTCTGGGAATAATTTGTCTTCCCATGTTTGGGAATCTGATGTTTCTGTTTGTTAACATGTAGATTCCCCAAGACTGACACCATTGTGCTGATTAGGTGCTTGTTTTGTGAAACCTTGTTTTCTCTTTTGTCTCTGTTTTGTGAGAGGAGCTGTGTGCTGCACTTTAGAGCAACAGCAGCGGCGCGTCGCTTTGGATAGAAATCTGAAGCTATACCGGCGCAATCTTGATGTGGAGCTCGCGATGTTTGGTTGTGTCGGTGCGATGCGTCGGATATCAAACGCTAAGCTTGAGTGCTCGGGTTGCTTTAGATGGGGGGAGCTTTGGTCGCGA
>JAYMSW010002507.1:0-13723 GCA_036897725.1 Erodium texanum | reverse complement strand
GAGAATACACTTTAAGGAAAATGTCAAACATGCCTCAACTTTTTCCCGAGTTTGTATTTCTATTTATGTCCAATTTAATCGTTGTAATTTATGTTGTATTATTATTATTATTTTATAATTCTACAATTTCCACAATTTGTTTACACTTGTGTACATATTACCTAACAATAGAAAATACAAACCCGCTCTAATTTAGAGAGACGCTTGTGACAAACCTAGACCAAAGAGAAAGATATGCACGAATCAAGGGGTTGCTAAAAGGGGAAAGAGGTAGGTTAAAGGGGAAAGCACCCAAAAGGGAAAGAGTGTGCCCAAATAAGAAGACCACCCAGAGAGGAAAGCATGCATGCAAGCATGGCATGGGAATGCATTTGTCTTACGGGTCTGAAGAGGGAATGTGAGAAGGCTTGTAGCATAAGCTAGTCGAGCCCGATGTGGGATGGTGTGGGGCACTGATCTGACTCGTCCAATATGGATGTGAACAGTTTGTGACAGACTCCCCTGCCTATTCCGAGGAATTTTCTCACTCGGTCTTCAAATTCCATAAGTCTATGGTTGATTTCCAAGTTGTTGCAACGACAATAGTACTTTCCATTTCACCAAGAATTGTGTATGAGCCGGGACTCCTTTCTGAGGCACTCAAGCTCAACCAAAATCTCTTCCACTCACTTGCTATCTGCAATGAATACGCTGGTGGTGCGTGCTTAGATACAGTGCGATCTGGATCATTTTCATCCTCATGGTACAGTTTGAGGTTCTCCACGTGAAACACTAGACGCACCCTTGATTACGGGGGTAGTTCGACCTTTTAAGCTGCATTCCCAACCTTGTTAAGGTTAGGGAAGGGCATATCGTAACAGATTAATAGAACTTTATGAAGTTTGTGGATGACTTTGACTCATTTACCTTGAAACTTGACCATTAAGGTTCCCACTTGAAACTCCAAGGGGCAACGTCGTGTGTCGGACTATTTTTTTTTTCATATTTTGGATGGCTTAGTTAGCGTAAGCACGAGAAAGGTCGTTTTAAGTTTGTCAAGTCTTAGCAATGTTGTAAGCGCCCGAACTATTCTCTTGGTAACTTGTTTCCAACGTGTGTGGGGTGATGTGTTATCATCCGATTGCAAGATCAAAGGGAATCGTGGTTGTCACCTCATTTATTTACAAGTTGTAAGAGAACTGAGCGATGTCCAAAAGTTTTGCCCAATCGTTTTGGTTTGCGGGTGCAAATAGATTTCGAGAATATCGTTGATCCTTTCAGTTTGATCGCAAGCTTGGGTATGAAAACTGTTGGTGATATGCCCTAGGCCAATATTGCATGTGTTGACTTTATCATTTGTTATTATGGAATCATTTAACTGCAAGGTTTGCACGTTTGAGTGCATGAATTGCTAAATGACATTTTTAATATGTTTCTCCTCTTGGACAATGGAATTATTACGTAGCCCAAGCTTCTAGCTCGACATTTCTGTGCAATCCATGGGCCAAGATCTTGGGTAAGGAAAATAAATACGCCTGCTAAGTGAAAAAACCCGACGACCAAGTGCATTGACTAGATTTCTACTGAACCATTGACCGCCTTGATCGAGTACCTACTTCCATCAAATGAATCTTATTTTTCGTACGAATAATATAACCAACATTATCTACTAACTAGATAGTTTTGATTCACTTATGTGAAGTATGACGTTATACGTACTTAAGGATTTTTGTTTTAGTACAGTACAACACATTTATATTACTAGTAGTGACTGTATGCAATTGTTTGGGTTCATTATAAAGCATTAGCCTATGAATGTGAAATTACGATATTATTATGTTTATACTTCAATACTCATAATAAGTAATCTTGATTTTCAAATCACAATATAATGAGAGAAAAACTGAAGAACGAGTTCTTTTGGTCAATCGGTCAACCCTCTTAGCCGATGGATTTGGATCTCTTGACCGACATTTTGTTATTCAGTCAACTGGGAAGGCTTCTTGACCGACGTAACTAATTTTGTTGATAAAGAGAGTACTCGGCCAACAGTTGTGCAATCCGTCGACCAAGAAGTAAATAAGGTCGTCATTTACTAGTGTCATGGCTGACAGAAACTAATTATGTCGGGAAAGCTCTTAAATAGATTAGAACCGTGAACATTACTTTTATTTATTCCTTTCTTTTTTTCCTCTGCATCTTTTTCTCTACGCCTTCATCTCCTCCGGCCAGTCGTCCTGACCCCATGCAGCCGTGTCCCGACCCCGTGCGACCGCTAACCGACCACGTGCAACAACATCCCATCCTCATGAGCCGCGTCCCGTGAACAGTCCCTCCCCCCCCCCCGCCCCGCCTCCGGTCGGTCGCCCTCCTTCGTTCCTAGCCGAGTCATTACCCTCCTCCATCCATCTCTTCAACCTCAGAACCTTAAGGTACGTGTCAAACCCTTGAATTAATTAAGTATTTTTGAAATTAAAATTTATTTATTTTGATTTGTGATTTTTGGTGAAATTGAAATAGTGTTAGAAAATTTGAGATTTAGGGTTATGGTTAGAGAAATTCGGGAAAGTTGGGAAGTCAGAGATTGAATTAGGTTTTCAAGTTAGTTAGTGAATAATTATAGTTATTGAATTAGTTAGTGCATTTGGAGAAGTTAATGTTGAGCATTTGATACTTAGGATTTTAGGAAAATTAGGGTTGACATTTCAATTGTAGGGAAATTAGGGTATAAGTTGAAATTATTGGAAATTGAA
Organism: Erodium texanum; assembly: GCA_036897725.1. Taxonomy (NCBI): domain Eukaryota; kingdom Viridiplantae; phylum Streptophyta; class Magnoliopsida; order Geraniales; family Geraniaceae; genus Erodium; species Erodium texanum. Next base: position 10,991 of record JAYMSW010002507.1, on the reverse strand, counting down.
ATTAAATTTGGAGAAATTTGGGGTTAATTATGAAATTAAGGGAAATGGAAATTGTGGTTTGAATTGAAACTTTAAGAAAATTAGGGCTCCTATTTAAATGTGAGGGAAATTAGGGTTTACATTTAAATTATGGTTAATTATGATACTTTATATTTTCGAAATTGAAACTAGGATTTAATACTTTATATTTTTGAAATTGAAATTAGGGTTTAATACTTTATATTGTTGAGAGTATTTTTTTAAAAAAACAAATCATATTTAATTTACGTTATTTGACGGAATATATTGTGTTCTCTTGGTTTGTGGATGCAGTATGCCTAAAGGAAAGAATGAGAAAATGGCATTGTACACCACCTTGGGAGCGGGGCGTGGGGGAACCAATAGGAGGTTACCCCCGAACTCTCAAACTTGAGCGCTTCTTTGCCACCACTGGCGTAGCTAATTCTTACCCCTGGTACGTCGATGTCGTCTACATTTTCGACCGATGCCCCAAGCATACGCAACCAGGAGAAGGAAGTAGAATATGAGCGGGTCAACAAAAGAGGAATTGTGACGTTGTCTTATACGACCAAGAAAGCAGCAAGGTTTGCAGACAAGTGACCACTGGGATGTGATTTGGCATGCTAACGACCATTCAATCCGGTTGAGATGGATAAGATCGTGAGGAACATCGGGTCCATCATTTGCGGCATGCCCTTCTGCTTGCCGACAGGTCTAAGAAGTTGCCGACAGAGAGCAATAAGACACTTTCCCACAAGCTCAGCGTAAGTGCGTTACTATTTTAGTGATGTTTTAACATTAAATATTTTTGTTATACTTAAACTAATTTGAGTTATCTTGTTTTCACACAAACCATATACAACATTGGTTATAGTTCAGTTGCGCTTCTGGACTGGATACAGATTGAAGCAGATGACATTAAGGAGTAGTGTGAGAAATGGATGGCCACGCACATGATCGAAGCTACTATGTTGCATGTTCTCCCGATCCCGAAGGAGTTCATCCACCGCCTTGACTAGTGGCACTGGCTATAAAGCTACTTCCAAGACCCCAAATTTAAGGTAATTACATACTTTCAAAAAGAATTACTCCTCACTATTTTTGCTTTCTAATTAAATATTCTGCATCTGGTAGGAAAGGAGCACCTAGGCGAAGAAAGCTCGGAAGGCTAGGCAGCACAAACATCGCTCTAGGACTATGTCACTCGACGACCGGGTAGAAAATGAGTTTAAGGACCACATCCCTCCGCGTGTGGGTGAGTACATCTATGCAAACGAGGCAGGTAACCAAGATCAGACGGTATTTTTCACCTTATGCCTTATTTAGTTTATTAAATGTTTAAGTAAATTTATAATACCTCAGTATGCAATTTCTATCATCTCTCAAGATGCAGCTAAGAAGCTCTTGCAAGCCAGGAGGTCGACAATGGTGAAGTTTGTGACTCTTCATCTACCCAACAATTTCTTGAGGACACCTAGTTGGACATCATCGGCCATGTGGCAGGTCCCAGGAAGGGATGGGTCCAGTCGGGAAGAGGGTACTACTCCTATTGCAAAGAGAGTCGGGTTCCTCGAGCACTCAGTCTATGGATCCAGAGCATGCTCGAAAGATTGCACGACTTGAAGAAACACAGAACAAGCTCTTGTAGCGGTTGGCCAAGCAATAAGACCGGATGAAGCAGATGATGATGATGCTCGGCCAGAGACAACCCCGAGACGACGACCACGACCTTCCTCCTCCAACATATTTGTAGTAAACTCGATTTTGGGTGACTTTTTTTTAAATGTTTGAATGTTTCAATACTTTTTATTGTTTGTTTAGACATTTTGGTTGAATTATGACAGTTGTGTGGAGTTAGGCTGTGCGGTAGACTGAATGAATATCTGATTGTAGGAAATGCACCTTTGGGTGCAATAATTGCAAAATTTACGTTTCGAAATTGTTGAACGCTTGGTCGACAGAAACAGTGTGTCGCACAAGACCTCCTTCTTGACCGATAAAACACAATTTGTTTCCCAAGATGAAGACGCTTGACCGACGGATGAAAAACGTCGATCAAGCTGGAATGTCTGACCTACATTTTTGTTCCGTGGGTCTAGCTGTCCTGCCTACCTGGCCGGCAGTTAATTTATGTTGGTCAAGTATACTTACTTAGCCGATGTTTCAGTTCCGTTGGTCAAGTGTACAATCTTGGGCGACATTTTAATTCCAACAGTCAAGCATACCAGCTTGGTCAACGTTTTTGGTTGACACATCGGCTAAGAACTTGAACAACGGTACTTTAACGATAGAGCTGTCGGCGGCCAAATTCCTGCCAACTTAGTTAATTTCAAAGTCGGTCGTGGCCAAGAAATATCCCGCACCAGTAATAATAATAAAAAATATCAAATACAATCAATTACACAATACGTTCTCCATCCATGAATTGAGTTAAAACAAATACAACATCATGAAATAAATAAACAGTAATCTGATATAATAAGTATCCATTTGAATCCACTTGCTCATGCTTAAAATTACAATTACATGATATAATAAACATCAGGTTTTAATCCACTTACTCGTACGTAAATTTACAACACCTATGGAAAAACAGCCATTCTCTATAGTGTCCCCAGAATGAAGGATTAAAAGCTCTCTCTCGTTTCGTATAACTTTGGGGCAAAAGGACAATATAAACCAACCAAAAGCATGCAAGAAATATGCAGTGTTGTTACTGAAGTAACTAGTAGCGGAGGCTTATCCGAAAAACCAGTATACTAAGGTTTGCTCAAGCCTTAGAGAAAAATCGAGGATCGAATCAGAATAGAAAACCTTGCAGAAACCTGGCCAAGTTGATTATCAGACCACCACCGGCATTGCCTATTTCTTGTGGTTCTGGTTGGTCTGCATGCACAAACAATAATGTGTTGGTTACTCCTTAAAAACAAGACATCATTTCCGGATAACCAGGAATGTGTATGGTAACCAAGATTCTCAGACATGGAAAGATCACCTTTTCCAAGTACTTTTTGTGAAGCTTCAATGCATCCTGAACAGCCTTCTTTGCATCCATCTTTTTAGTTACATCATTCATGATCTGCAGTCAGGATAGCGACCATGACATGATATAAGAGTAAACCATACTTACATTACATGACAATGCATACTATTACTCGAGGGATATATATAAAGAGAGAGAGAGTACCGTGACAATGTCATCCACGTCCTTAGCCTCCTTCAGAAACTTTTTGTTCTTGTTCTCAAGAACACTTGCGACGAGAAAAATAGCAAAATCACCTTGTTGGTCTTGTCGTCCAGTTGTCACATTGTTCCTCTCAAATTTCCCATACTTCTTGAGCACCTTGCTGTTTAATTTGCCAGCAGGAGCACCACCGGCCCCAACTGCTCCTCCCTGCGCGTATGTTGAAAAGATGTTCGGATTGTATTCCATGGCCCACATCAGCTGAAACCAATTCATGTTACCTGTTAGAATATAAAATTATAATTGGACCTTCAACCATCGTCTTAAGATTTTAGTTGAGTTGGTTCTCTATTCTAATATAATATGTTATCAGAGTGTGTACCACGATCTTAAAAAAATATTCATTAATTCTCTATTTATCTCATTTGCCCTTAATATCTCTATTCTCAATATGCTCATCTCTCTTCCTAAATGGTCAACATCCAAACCCGAAAACGGACTTGTCCTTGAAGGTGCTTGTTAAATTATAAAACCAACTTAAGCTTTTAGTTGAGTTAATCCTCTAATATTACTGTCCTAAGAATAAACTTAAAAGTAGGAAAGTCAAACTGGCCGAGTCTTTGGGGATTCTTCTTACCTCCCAAAGATACATGGAATCCACGAAGGAAAACTCTCTCCTGAAAAGCACCATTAGCATGCGAAATGCAAACAAATACTCGCCTCCATCAAGCGTCTCTGTGGATATCAGAAAGTAATTGACCATGATTCTGTTCTAGTATACATACATAAAACAAGCAAAATTATTATGTTGAGCTTGATAAGTGAATAGAACAAGGAACAATACCAAAGTGTTGATGAAGCTTAGGATCAATAGTTTTAACTACATATGATAGTGTACTTAGCTGAGCTTGCACCCCCATTGAATTTGAAGTTGTCTTAAAATTATCTCTCTGTTATTAATACAAACAGGAGTAAGTATACGCTCTTAATAAACATAGCACGTTAAGGAATCATATAATGTATTATGAAAAGGCCCGGCTTTGACAAACTTCAAGGAGAAGAAGCAACATGAGGAGATCCTTGTAATATCTATATTACCAGTAAGCATGAAGACATACCATTCTTCGCATTGCATGCTCAAAACACCAATAAGCATCTGCTTCATTTTCAATAAGAATAACAACCGGAGAGCATATATCGTTCATTCCTGCAAGAGAAAAGAGTTAATAATATACCCAAAACATTTTAATTTGGGAGCAAGATGTGGTGCTTGACCTTGAACATAACCAATATCGTTGTCCACCCAAGCATAAATAGATAGAATATCCCACAGCTTTGCTTGGTTACTTTCAACTTGGTAGAAAGTAAGGGTTTGATCCGTGCGAACAACATCCAGACCTAAAGAGCAGAGCAGATAGAAGTGTATCTCCAAGTAAAAGGAAATTGAAACATATTTGTATATCTATTAGGTAAAAGTTATTAATTGAAGAACCAGACATATACCAATTTGGTGCAAGGATTGCATCCACTCAAGAACTTTCTTGCATGTAACAGCTTCATTAATGTTGGTTGTAGTAGGATCTGTTGGTTCACCATTTTCGGTAATGCACGGTTCTCTAAGAAACTGTCCACTACCAATCACCGGAACCATTGTTCGACATTCAGACTTCCAGACTTCATATTTCTCCCTAAACAGATCACCACCATGTATGGAATAGGGATAGTTACAACCGAAAACATAATAGAATGTTTTTTTGTTCATTATTCCACTATTTTGTAGAGAAGAAAAACAATTACAGTTATAACTTGTCTGGTGATCTTTAGAGGAATAAATAAAAAGAAAGAGTGTGTGACACTGCATTCATACATCTGTCATGATAAGCACATTTAATCTTACTTTAATATATAAAAAAATACCTCCTGCTTCGCCTGAGCTCATCTCGTTCTGCATAAGTGCTGTTAGGATCGTAGCATCCTAATAGAAACTCCCAAACAGCCCCTTTGACTGAAGGATGAACACCCTGATAAGAAATAATAACTAATAATGCACTTGATGTATAAGTTTTAACTGAAAGAAACCATAAGCAACTCAGAACATTTTAGCCTCCATAGGCACAATGATGATATCAGCCTTATTAATTAATCAGGGACTGGTTTAGGAAAGAAGATTACCCCTCGCTGAATACGACGGAGCACTTTTGCTATATCCAAATGACCATCTGGAGAAAATACAGCCTGCCACCTTCTTGCGCTCAGAGTTTTCCCGGCCTGATGAAAATCCCTTTAAATACTTGTATAATGCAAATTATGTTTAGGGATTTTTTGTATATTAACATACCCTGGCCTTGAACCGGACTTTGGGGACTTCACCCTGGCATTCCGGTCTCACCGGATAGTATGAACTCAAATCTTTCCCGGCTTTTTTCCACCTAAGAGAAGCTGCCATTTTTGTCGCCATGCTCCTTGGATTGCAAAACACCTTTCAATCAAACAATAGTTAAGGGAATGGGTTCGGTACCTTGGAGAGGGACCAGAAAATTGATCTCCTGAGAATTCATAGCCAAGAAGAGGCCAGGCTTCAAATGGAAATGGAAATGTTGAAGAATAGAACACACTCCAATTTTTACGAGTATCCTATTTATTTTTAGCTACTTGTCTATTTTCCATGCCAACCAATAAAAATAGTCTTTATTTGGTTCGTACCTTCTGCTTGGCAGCTGAGAAAACTCGGGAAAATGCCAGAATCTGATTGAATCTCTGTACAACCGAAGCTAGATCTTCACCTCCCTCGTTTCAATTTTCGTTTGGTTTCTATATCAACGATTGCCTATTGCTGTTGAACATGCTACCACAAAATTTCCCAGAAACCAAACAGACCAGAAGGTCAGAGATCCACAATTCAAAACCGTGAAAAGGATACTGAATCCCGTCGATTGAACTGGGCACGCAATCGACGAGGAAGCCACCACCAGCCGCACAGAGAACCACACCGACCTGACGTCAGATGTCGGGTGGGATAAATGGGCTTCGGGTCGGGTTCTCAATTTGGACTCTCAAGTTCAATAATTTAGGATGAGAAACAAGCCTATATATGTAATCCATGTTCTTTGAGTCAATCTTAAATACTTCCATTTTTGTATCATTTTGACGTATAATGTAAGTTATCTTTTAATTTATTATCATCTCGAATAATTTCCCTTGGAAGATCAAAACCTAAATAACTTATTTTGCAATGATTTAGATAATGTAACTATGTTTTAATATAGGCGATGATTTTCAAAATGATTCATAATAAATTGAAAGAGTAATTATGATTCTCAATTGAATTATAAAACTAACAAAATTAAATAGGATAAACAGAATTGAATTATAAAACTAATAAAATTAAATAAGATAAACAATTTATAACTTATTATTATACATAACAATGCACGTATTATGATGGAAAATATATATATAACTGTTCACCAAAAAAGGTAAAGTAATTAATCTCAACAAAAAAAATATTATAAGTTACACAATTTTTTTAAAAATATCATAACTGTCAGACAAGTTAAAGTTACACATAAAAATTTGTATGAAAAACATAAAACAAAAGTTATATATAAAACTGAAGTAAAAAATAAATATATTTACCAACACATATATTCCATACGTACACGCATGCAAGCAAAACTTATAAAACATGTAACTTATAATTACAGCAAAAATACATATCTTATTTAAACTACCCAAATTACAAAAGTGTAGTTTGTATTTTTGAGATGAAAAGCAATATAATACGTAAATTCAATAATTATAAATTGCTAAATAGGAAGTCAAAAAATAATAATAGGAAGACTATATGATAGTTTCATCTGACTCAGATTATGTTGAGAAATCACAACTATACTGGTCATCAAAGGAAATATTCAATCCAACCCGATGTGTACGAAGCGGTTCGACCCCGACCCGTTAGATATGGGCCTAGAGGCAAGTCATGGTCCAAACCGAACGTAGGAGGAAAGAGCGGGAGTTGCAGAGAAGGGAAGGGGCAGAAAATATTTAATTTTCTGGGGAACTTGAGAGAAAATATGCACCTTTTTTCTGGGGGGAAATATTAATTTTTAATGGGCCAAAAAACCCAAGAAAGGAAGGGAAAAAAATGCAGATTGTTCCTTTTTCTAATTTTTCCTTTTGGTATTTAATTATGACTTCAAAAATGGTTGCTCAAATATGGAAGGAAGGAGGAGGGGGACTAAATTCCAATGATATTAAGGATCATCGTCCCTTCTCTCCTCATTTTCCAATCTGCGCTGCAATAGCAGAAGCCCTCTTCTGCCCACTTCCCATCTCCAGGTATCATATCTTGTTGCTTTTTATTCACACGGTTTTTCAATGATTTTGATTCTGGGTTTTTTTTTTTCATGATTAATTCCTATTAAACTTAGTACCCTTTTAATCTTATCATCTTTCTTGAATTTTGTATCCAGTTCTATTTTACATGTTGGGTTGGTAGGTGATGGATAAATTAGGGACTCATTGATGGGAACAAAGAAGTGGAGATTGAATCTTGAGCCAGCCCATTTTGTAATTTCTTTTTGTTTTGTCTCTGTGAGTTTGAGTGAAGATGAGTTAAGTAAGAAAACCCAGGTTCTTCTAGTATTGGAAGAAGGAATTAGATAATTGCTATAAATAAAGATAAAATCTCTAGCCATCCCGTTTGTGATTTTGTTTGTTTGAGTGGAGATGAGTGTAAGAGGAAACCCAGTTTGTCAGTGTTGGAAGTTTGAATTTGATCAGAGCAGCAAGTAAAGGTAATATCTTGAGCAAACCCATTCAAAATTTTTTTTTATTGTGGGTTTGTGTGGCGATGAGTTGAGGAAAGCTCAGTTTGTTTTAGTCTTGTAAAAATAGATTTGGAACAGTGAGAAGCACGTAGCAGCACTTGACATAAGCTGTAGTCCATGTTCTGATATTACGTCTTCCTGGTAAATCCAGAAATGGCAAGCTAGGGCGTTTTTAAGATCCCTGAACCATGTTTGAAGTGAACATATTGGAGAAACTGTTTTGTTTTTATGCCTGCATTTATTTATTTCCTTCTACTAATTTGGCGATGATCGATTCAGATATAGTGAGCTAAGGTTTTCTCTTACTAATTCCTTAATCAAGTGAAAATGGCGCGTGAGAAGTGTACTGTTTTGTTGTTTGCATTTTTTTGAAGTGTCCGAACACTTGGTATACTCTTTGGGCCCCCACCTAACAGATTGAGTTTCGGTGTTGCATTATGTTTTAACATAGTATCAAAGTTTGGTTCGGTATTGGACTTATGGCTTGTTTGTGCTTCCTCCTCGTTCATATTTTCTTGTCCACTTGCGAGACCCTTTATATATTTCCTGGAAACGTGTCAATACCGAAATGGAACTAATTGAGATCTGTAGTTATGATGTCTCTGCCTTTTTTAGGTAATTACGTTAATAGTTTAAGTGATACCGTAATTTTTTAGTTAAAAATAACCGAATGATAGATAAGGTAGTACAAGTTACAATAACCTGCATATGGTAGCTGTGATCCAACTGCCTAATTAGAATATAATTAGCCTTTTGTGACCGATCTCCATTGAAAATCTTTCCCTTTGATTTCCACGAAAGAAGAGTGCATTCGTGTCTAGTATTAGCAAAATTGTTCGATGATGAGAAAGAGCTTTAAGAACAGTGTACTTGAACCCCAAATTATGAGATCTTTAGGGTTGGAATATTTGGTTGTTTACCTTTTGTTCATGCCTTGTTTAGGAACATAACAGGGATTCTAAAGAATTTGATTGCAGTATCGTTTGACAAAATAGGTTGATCTATTACTAAATCATTATCGTTTTTGGATCTTGGTTTGAAGATCAATAGTTCAGGTTTTGAATCATGAGTAGGGAAGGACTGGATCTGAACTTTCCACCTCCTGAAGATAACATGGATCTAAGTGGCTCTTTCGCGGGCTCCAATGCTCCTGAAATGCAAACTCAAGTGCATGGACAATTTCAACCACAACATGTGAACAATGTTCAAGTCATTGACGATGAGATCTCCATAATCTCTCCTACTGTCTTCTCTGAAGTATGACACCTACACACATAATCATTTACATTATTAGCCATATGTGATTTTGAACTGACCTTATCTCTCATCAGGCGAGGAAGAAACGTCTTAGAAACAGCCAGGGTCTCCAAATAATGAATGAAAATATGGGATTTCATCCGGTCTGTGGCCCAATGGGCCATGAATATGTGGAAGTTCAGTGTAGTTATGGCCAAATGCAGCTGCCCGGAGGTATGCTTGTTGCCCGTGTCTATAGGAATTGAGGTTTCTTGACATTCTAGAATATAGACACATTATATTTCATATATGATTTGTGGGTGTGATGTATATGGGGTCTTTTCTCCATATTTGCTGCAGTGTGAAACCACATTCGAATTATTACATTTTCGTACAATATTCTTGGGACTTGAAAGTAAATGTGATCAAATTCAGGTCCTCTTTTGTACATATATAATATATATATATTTTATCTGTGCTGCTGTTGCTTGTCCATCTCGCATTCAATTTGTTTTCAGTATTTTAGGGCAAACTTATATAATGAGTAAAGATTGTCATTACCTTATCTCTTGCAGAATGGACGAATGTTCCGATAAGTTTTGCAGATCCATCAGTTGTATGCGCGCACTTGCGAGTCACGCGAACAATTCAGGCCAACGTAGTAAGTTTTTCTTACTATATTATTGTCCTTCCTTTGATACAATAATACTGATAATACTCGGTGCCCGAATGTGCAATCTCATTTCCTTTTTACATATGTTAAGTGCTTGAAGGATCGTACAAGTAGTAAAAAGTTTTTTGGATAAGAGGCAAGTTCAATCAAAACTAATATAGTTTTAGATTAATCTTTCATTTGTTTTTTTTACTTGGTATCTTTGATCTGAGGTTTGGGATATCTTGCAGTTTTATAAGGAACATATAGCTCTATTACATGTTCACAGATGCTGGGTTTTGACCATCCATATTTGGCATGCAGGAAAAAGATGTTGCGGTGTCTCCAAAAGAGGAGGAGCAGCCCATGGCCGCCTCCCTGAGTTGCCCCATCTGCATATCTCCAATGGCTGAATCAACAACAACCAGGTGTGGCCATGTCTTCTGCAAGGCCTGCATTGAAGCTGCCATAAAAGCTCAGCACAAATGCCCCACCTGCAGGCGCAAACTTAAGAAGAACGATACCATCAGGATCTACCTCCCTACATCTGTTTAGCTCGATGCAAGCAGTTGGATGGGGAAAATAAGCGATTGAGCCAGATAGCGACTGCGCATACAGTTGCAGAAGCTCGGAGATTTTGATTGCTTTGGTAAGGGAAAAAAAAGAAGAAACTTTGAGCTTCTCCTGACATTGGATAGGCTTTAACTACCTTACCTGATCAGCTTGGGTTGGAGGACTTGCTAGCCTGATTTGTTTGTTTCATTAATTTTATCCCAACTCGTGACTGTGTTTTGACAAGAAGGCTAACCTTGCTGTGCAACTTTTAGAGTTACAGTGTTTGGCAATAAGTTAATGTTTGGTTTAGACATGTTTTGTGTTAACCCATTTTGCTTTCTTATGTTTTCTTTTTTCAAGGTTATTGATTTGATCCTTTTGTATCAATTATGATTTTAAGGACTTTACGGTGAATTAATCAAAATTGTTGTAAATATAACGGCCCTTATTATTATAAAGGGGTAACTACAGTTGCGTACCCATGTCCACCTTTCACTATCACATACTCACCCAAAGTTACCTTTCATGACATAAA
>JAYMSW010002506.1:0-13723 GCA_036897725.1 Erodium texanum | reverse complement strand
TTTGTCAACCAAAGTTAGTACTAAACTTAACTCAAACTTATATTAATAGTTCTCGATTATTGATCAATATCTTCATTGCCAAAGAACTTAACACCATAACTAAGAACAGTTCTGCAAATCAACAAGAAACTAAATATAGAGCATAAAAATCCATAACTAAGAACAGTTCTGCAAATCAACAAGAAACTAAATATAGAGCATAAAAATTGAAGGCAAAGAAACGAACTGGTTCGTGCAGTAGCCAAGTTCATCTGAAGAGAACCCGAAGAGAACTGAAGCTCGTTTCTTCTCCCCAGCACCAAATTGCTGATCTTGGGAAGGCCATGAACCATCCCCAATCGGTTAGTGGATGAATAAGGCAAGCAGCTGAGCTCCCTCGCACCACCACCACAAAACCCATTTCCCTACAAGCAAATTCAAGCTTGAAGTAAGCTCACAGAGGCACTATCAACACAAAATCGAATCAGGGCATAGAATTTCTGGTGTAATTGAAACTGGGTAATTGGAATGGAACCCAGAAAGCAATTGAATCGGGAGATTATGAAGAAGAGGTGTGACTTACATTGTAGCAGAAGCTCGGTTGACGCAGAGCCATGGTGTTTTTAGGGTTTTGACCTTTGAGCTCTCAAATGGAAAGCAGTTTCGGCTTATCTTCTTCTTCTTCTGAGAGATCTCGCGGGACGGAGATGGAGGATAATTGGATTAAGAAGAAAGTGGATTGGGCTTTAACGCTTACCTTAACTAATGGGCCTCCAATGATAGAACTCAACTAGCCCATGTATAAATTGGGCTGGAAGTGGAGGCAAATCTGCAGGCCCGTCGTTTTCTTCTCAAACGTCAACAACAAAAGAGTTGCATGTCAAATGTCAACGGTAAAATGAAGGCAATTTACATCCTTCTTTTATCAGAAATCAAACGGTAAATAATATTAAGTTAATCTTAGTCAGTATTAACTAAAGGTTAACTACTAATCTAATTTTCAATTGCTCTTATAATGATTCATTGAGATTTGGACCTCTAATCTCAATGACACATGAGATATAGAGGCACAACATAACAACAGGCAATTGTAACATTTCATAGAATTTTTTAGATTTGTGTGGAACATGGTAAATATTTAAGCTATCATGTAAATATTTATATTTTGAGAGGGTTTCTATAGATAGTTGATCATAACCATTTGAGGGGCTTTTAAGAATTTGATAATCAACATCTATTTTGGAGATATAAATAGAGGAAATGACTCATTTACTTTGTCTCTTGAAATTTTCATACATAGAAAAGGTAGATCATCTCATCTCAAAATATTATATATTACGTCTTATAATACCACCATATCATATTACAATCTTATAACCTGAAAAAGAATGATATATAATGTCTTAATAAGTATAAGATGTCCTTAGTTTTATTGTACAGAATAATAAAAATATTACCCAAATCTCAACCACACTTAAAAGTTCTCTATAAATGCTAACGTATGTCTCAGTTATTTCATTAAGATTTGTATTTCTTCAACAGAATGAGAGCGGTAAGAGAGTATTGTTTCAAAGTTTTTAAAGTTTTGGTTTTTATATCCATCACCTTCTCCAAGATGTGTGAAGTGGTCGGCCGCGAGGTAAGCTCGTTCCGTCACTCGCGGTCGCCTTTAGGTTTAGGGTTTAGGTTATGGTTGTTTTCTTATTATGTCAAAAAAAAACTGCTTAATAAATTTACCAAAGACTGATTAATTAGTAATATATATAATTTTTATTTTTTAAACGATAAAATTTCTTCAAATTTATTAAAGTTATATCATCCATATTTAAGACACAATCATGATATTTATAAGTATTTACTTATTGTTTTCAATTTTAATATAATGAAAACACAATAGATATTTTTCTTACCATGTCTTTATTTAAAAATAAAGTAGAAACATACCTCCTGTCAAACACCCTCATCACTATGTCAATAATTTTTTTTTTTAGAAAAAGAGAACTTCATTCCGCACAAGTATTTATTGGCGAGGACTAAAAACTAACTCTCATGGTTAAAGAAATTATCGCAATATTACGTATCAACGTAATGACATATATAACAATTGGTAAAACGATCCGGGCAATAGCCCTCACAAAACCTAGACTTGGTGGGAATGAAATTCCTGCAATCAATTTCTCACTGAGCATAGTTCACGTACCGCTTACAACCAAACTAAACCTTAAACGCAATGGATGCGCATCTAAGCCAGACTAAATCTAACACCAAGCTAGATTAGTTCTGACACTAAAACCAGAGTGAGTCTGACACTAAAAACCAGACTAAAGCTGACACCAAAACCAAACTAACGCCGACATCTTATTAACTAAAATACAAGAAAAGAAGTAGCTAAACCATGAGCCGAAAAAGGATTGCCTCATGACAAATCTTAAAACTCAGTTGGACGAGGAGCCCTAACAATGATCGGATTCATCAACAACAAGGAAGAGAGGAACCAGAAGAGGGAGAGCATGCTTAGAAGAGCAACTCATCCCTCTCTTCAAACTTTGGCGGCACAAAAACTCTAACAGAAGAGAGAGCCGTAAAAAAAACGTTCATACAATTAATTTTTTATTATTAATTTATCATGCTTAATACATTTAATTAGCAAATAATCACAGTTTGATACTTTGACTCCATAATCATGCATTGTTCAACATGCCTCCAAGTGGATGAGATCACATTTTGGTGGACTCTTCACCATTTTCTTGACCGTTGAAAATTTCAAGCCACCACTCTAGAATTTTCTTCAAACGACAAGTCTACAGATGGAGAGATCTGACCCAATTTTGGCAGGCTCATGCCGGAGTTTAATTAAAATCATACAATAAGATCGTAAATAAATCTAAATTATGTTATCAATATTAGAAGGCAAAGCAAACACAAAAATGCATTTAGGAGATGGCAAGAACATTTGCGTTTTTTTTTAATCAAAAAAAGAAGAAGAACATTTTCGTGTTTTGTCTCGTTTTCTTAATTTTTTCAAATTATATATTTATATAAAGAATTTGGACTTTTGTTTTCGTTTGTCTCTTTCACTTTCGTACTTCAGAGTAGGATTTTTAATTTTTAATATGGTCGATTAAATTAAGTATCGTTTGGTTTCCAAATAAAAAGCCCTCTTTCCGTTGTTCTTCTCAACTGCTTCTCCTTATTCAACTCGCGTTCGCAGCACACACAAAACCGAAGGATCGAAAGAGAGTCACTGCGAAGAAGAAAGAAGTTGAAAATCAATCTTTCTGTAACAAATCCAGATACTGATTTTGATTCTTCCGCAACTTCCTTTGGTTTCTCGATCTTTCTCAGATCTCCGTATCGTTGTTTTCGCAATTTCGTTGATCGGTTCGCTCACAAATTGTTCGATTTGATCTGGGTTTGTGTTTTTGTTGGCGGGTTTCGATTCTGGGGACGTGAATTTCGGTGGGTAGACTCCAAGTTCGGAGCTTTGATTGTAGTTTTTGAGTCTGTGTTTTGAAGATGATGTTGACCTTGACGGGTTTGGTGTGAAGTGATATGGAACTGATTGCTACACAGCAAAGATGACGCTTTACATTGGTCGCGAAGCTTCTAAGGTTCGTTCCTTCCTTCTCCGTCCTGAAACTTTTGCTGGGTTATTCCTTTTCTGCTATGTTTGTCATCTCAATTGATATTGTTCATTGTTTTGGTATGAAGCTATGGAAGAGGATTTGTGCAGAGATTTCCACAGAGATCAGCCTACTTGCAGAGAATTGGAAGTACCTGCTTGCTGGTATAATTTGTCAGGTTTGTTCATCTCTACCTCCCAATAGGTTCATTTCAAGTTTTGTTATAGCATATCTTTGTTTGATTTCAACACCCATTTTCACTTCGAGAAGTGACATTTCAAGTTTTTGTTGAGGGCTTTCCATATGGTGATGCTTAGTTGAGTTCTGTTCTTATAGGGACTAATGATATGTACATGTGCTTTGTAATGTTAGTTGAAGTGAAATTACATACAATTTGCTGAAAAGTACAGCTCCTATAAGGTCATATTCATGGCTTTGCTTCGAAACTACACTTACATCGCTTCTACTTGTCCTGCATCTTGTACTATCTGTTTGTTTTTACCTCATTGCATCGTTAATTACATATGCAGTACCTGCTATGTAGAGTGACTCGTTGACGTTATGTGCTGCTAGAGTAACATTTAGGATTGAAAGATTGGTTCTTGCATGTCCATCATTATCTGAAGTGTTATATCAACCTTGTTACTCTATCATTTCTACAATTTATATAAGAGTTATCAATAAAAAATGCTACTTTTGCTACCACACTTTTGTTTTGTATGTTTAACCCAAGTCATTTGGTAGCTTTTGTTTGTTTGTTTACATTTGTCATTCATTTCCATTTATTTCATTATACATCCTTAACATGTAAGATACAAATTTGTTATTCACAGTACATTCACGGTCTTGCTGCCCATGGAGTTCATTATTTTCACCGGCCAGGCCCAACACTTCAGGATACCGGATTCTTTCTTCTCCCGGTTTGTGCCTATCCATATTCTATCGTATTTTCTTTGAATTTATCTACATGATAATACCTAGTACTAATACACACTCCTCTATTTCATTCTTGGAACTTCATTGACCTAATATAGGAGCTTGGGCAAGAAAGAGCTTACATCAGTGAGACATTGTTCAGCTTTGTCTTTTTGTCCTTTGTCTTGGTACGGCTCTTCTGTTGATGTTGTAGCGATTGTCAATTTTGTAAGAATATCATTAATATAATCATCCACTAATGTGCATTTGTTCTATTGCAGTGGACTTTCCACCCTTTCATATTCAAGAGCAAGAGAATCTACACAGTTCTAGTATGGTGCCGGGTTTTAGCATGTTTAGTTGTAAGTATTTGTGTATATATATGTGTTTTATTTAAACTTATTTGCTTTTTTTCCATGGGTTATTTGGAACTATTGATGAGTTAATGTGTTGGTCAACTCTTCAATCATGGATCTTGTTCAGGTTTAGAATAATGTTTTGATTATTGAAGTAGTTCTTGCATACTTATCTCACTCTCTCATATGCTCTGTAATGCAGGCTTGTCAGTTTCTCCGCATTATTACATTCTATGCCACCCAACTTCCCGGTCCAAACTATCATTGCCGTGAGGTACCATCTTAAACACATGTCATAACTTTATTCTACACCCTCTAATCCAATATGAACTAGTTTTGCTAACGCTTGAGAATAGTTTATTTGGTTAATTGCACATAACTACCTTTATGAATTGCCCACAAACACATGACCCCCTGGTAAATTGTCACACACATGTGACCCCATAGTAATTTTTCCACAAATACATGACTACCCTATGAATTTCCTTGTGTCACCATCGTAACAAATAGATGGAAACCATCAAAAATTTACTATGAGGTCATGTGTTTGTGGAAATTTAATATGTGGTTATGAGTTTGTGGGCAATTCATAAAGGTAGTCATGTGCAATTTACTCTAGTTTATATTACTGCCTGTTTTAAAGCTTTTTTTCAAGTTACAATTTCCTACTTATTACTTTATGATTCAGGGTTCGAAGCTTGCTACACTGGCTCGTCCAGAGAGTGTTCTTGAAGTTGTCCTACTCAATTGTAAGTGTCCTTGTTTTTTGAAGCTCTATCTCATTGCTCATAATTAGTACTCAAGTGCTGATTTGGTATGTTGAATTTGCAGTTCCTCGGGGCATAATGTATGGCTGTGGTGATTTGATTTTTTCATCACACATGATCTTTACTTTAGTCTTTGTCCTCACTTATCAGAAATATGGAACCAAAAGGTACATGTGTTAGCTTTGGATATTTTACTCTCTTCTCGATATTGTACATGTGATCTAACTCGTGTACTTGGAATAATCATTAATGTCTTGACAGATGTATAAAGCAGATTGGTTGGTTGCTTGCTGTTATTCAGAGTCTTTTGATCATAGCGTCTCGCAAACATTACACTGTCGATGTTGTTGTTGCATGGTATGTAAAAATCTTTGGGTAAATTGCACACAACTACCTTCATGGATTGCCCAAAAACACATGACCCCGTTGTAAATTTTCCACATGGACATGACTACATGAATTTCCACATATCACCGTTCTACAAGATAGACAGAAACCATCAAAAAATCATTTTTTTTTTCATCACAACACTTACATGTGAGTTTATAATTTTATAATATCCCAAAAGTACTCATTCCCATTGTTTAATCTTTTGATTCTAATCTGTTTTCATGGAGGATTCCGTGGAGTAAATGGTTGGGTAAGTGGTTTTGGGATTTTATAAAATTTACACTCACGTGTAAGTCATGTGACGAAAAGAAAAACGATTTTTTTGATGGTTTCTGTCTATTTTTTGCACGATGGTGGCATGTGGAAATTCACAAGGGTAGTCATGTGTTTGTGGGCAATTCATAAAGACAGTTATTGCAATTTACTCTAAAATATTTTGTTTACGTTATTTCTACTATGAATATTTTCTCGCAATTTTTTCACACTTAAAAGAATAATACTCTTCTGCAGGTACACAGTTAATTTGGTGGTATTCTTCATTGACAAGAAATTGCCAGGTTTGGCTTTCTTCATCTTTTCTTGCTCTAATCATGCCAAATCTTTTACATCTGACTTGATTTAATAAAAAAGTATCATGGAGAAAGAATAAACTATAACGAAGAAAACATACAGCAATGTCCTGACTCTTGAGTTACTTTACCAGAACTGCCCGACCGGACAGCCATGACCTCATTGCTTCCATTGAGCACCAAAGACAAAGATGGCAGGAACAAAGAAGAGAATCACAAGCTACTGAACGGGAACTCCAATGACCCTACAGATTGGGTATTGTGAATTGGCCAATTCTTTTCATTTTATCGATAAACCAGTTAACGTTTTTTTTTTTACTTATACTTAATCCGTAACTGTTTTTCTTTCCAGAGACAGAGAACTCAAGCCAATGGAAAGATCCTAGAAGATGGCAAAACCGGTCATGCTGATACAGCCATGAACGGTGCATAGACTCCAAAATTTTAGATTCTTGTATGGTCAATTCCTATTCCCCAAAGACCGGTAAAACAAAACCCGATTTGTATTCTAGTTCAGTTCTAGTAATTTTTGGTTCTTGATAGTGTTTTGCCGTGGAAACACCAAACATTAACGTCATGTACCCTCAAATTTTCTTAATGTTCATATCATCGATTTTCTTCATGGCAATGATGATTTGTTCTTGTTGAGTTTGATCAAGCTGAGAGCTGTTGCATAACCTCAAAAGTTGAAAACTTGATATGATATTTCCGCATTAGGATCGATTATGAATCTGGGGTTGTCTTGAGTTTGGATAATATTTCTGAAAATTTCCAGTTTTTCGAACTCAGACAGGATAAGGTAGTGAAATGAGCTGTGGCAAGTTGTGGGTTGTGTCTGGTTCTTCTGATCTGGTTCATTATTGTGTATGTATGTATATACACATATTCTATGAATGTGCAAGGACATTATGGGCTGTAAGAGTCAATACAGCTATTTCTGGTTGTTGTGTGTTGATGTGGGCTCTCCATTTTTTCCCTCTGGTTTGTGCTTTTGTAGACAACATTTTTGCACCACCATTTTAGCTTTTTACCCAGAAAGAGAGCTTGGTCAATGTGGGCCCTCTTGGCATCCATTTTGGTGACACCAATAATTGTACCTTTTGTCAGATATATGAAACCTCTTGATTGCTTGATATTTGTTTTGGTCCCCAATTTTTTCATGTTCTTGTGGTCATATGATCATTGTCTTTGGCTTCTTCAAGCATGCTCCATGAGTGTGTTCTTGAATCTTCACCTTTTTGTTTCACCCTTGAATCATGAACAAGTTCTCAAATCCTAATTAAAGTCGTGTTAAATTCGATGATAATGTTTTATCGGTTTTGTAATAAGATTCGACTCAAACGAAGATCAGTTCAAATATGATGTTACTGAAATGCATTTGTTACACTTAAGCAATGGTTTAGTTATCAAGAGATGATGAAAATGGAACTCAACCTAATACAACATGCAAAGTGCCTAAATTGTTTACTAGTAAGTTTTATTCTTTTGGCTTTGACTTGAATTGACTTTTTCGGTGGAGACAACACAAAAGACGGAAATACCCCTCATATTGAGAAGAATTTACAGAAGAGCAAATGATGAGTGATGAGTTTGCAGAAGAGAGAAAAAAAAGGTTGAAATCCAGAGAAGGTGTGGAGCAAAGCTGAAAAAGGTTCTTTCTTTGCGACACAAAAGTTTCTTTTTTGTTTTTTTTTTCTCACAAAATCAATCGATTTTGATATGAACCCAATTTTGTTAATTTGATTTCGATTTGTAGAGAAAAGTGAAAGCTTGGTTACCAAGTGACCATCTTCGGATCTATCCGCGACGCATCTTTCTCTGAGCTCTTGCTCTGAGAACATTGATTGCTCGCCGTCCGATCATTTGACTTTAGATTTCTTCTTCTTCTCCGTCGTCTGATCTCTCTGCGTCATCGTCTCCTCCAATGGGAGCTCGTTGCTCCAGATTTTCTTTCTGCTGGGTCCAGTCTCACCTCAAGCCTTCTGTTCTCGAATCTTCCGATCTGGGTATCTTTCATTTTCTCGTTTTGTTGTGATTTGATGCATTGTCGTAGATTGAGATTCAGAAGCTGAGCTGTTCCTTGATTTTCTGCAGAAAATGGGGGCAAAAGGGACATGGATTCACGGCCGAGCTTCACTGAGTTCAGCTTCGAGCAGCTCAGAGCCGCCACCTCCGGCTTCTCCTCCGATTACATAGTGTCGGAGCACGGCGAGAAAGCGCCGAACGTCGTCTACAAGGGGAAGCTCGAAAACGGCACCTGGATCGCCGTCAAGCGGTTCAAAAAGCTGGCTTGGCCCGATGCACGCCAGTTCATGGTTCGTTGAACACTTGAACTCCACATTAGCTCGATTTGGTGCTTAGTTTATAGTGATTTTGATGCTTAATTGGATTTGGTGTTGTTAATTTTGTGGATTGAATTGGGTTTCAGGAGGAAGCAAGATCAGTAGGGAATCTGAGGAGTGATCGATTGGCCAATTTGATTGGGTGTTGCCATGAAGGAGATGAGAGGCTTCTTGTAGCTGAGTTCATGCCGAATGAGACATTAGCGAAACATCTCTTTCATTGTGAGTTCTTTCGTGAAGTTTCAATGTATATTGAATCTGAGCTTTTGTATTCAATGTGCTTGAATTGATGACTATGATATTAACTAGTTGTTGATCTTAAATTTTGACTTCTGGGTTGTTTCGCTCGCTTTCAAAGCTTTGGTCACCTAAACAATTTGGTTATTTATGGTTATAACGTAAGGTGTAGCTAAATTCTTATCTGGAATTGCATTGAATGCAGCAATTTGCTAAATTTAATGGCAATGTGTAGAGAATGTGAGCTTTGTATTCAATGTGATTGAATTGGTAACTATGATATGAACTAGTTGGCAATCTTCAGTTTCGACTTCTGGGTTGGTAACTATGATAGCTTAAGGAGTTACTGAGTTCTAATATGAAGTTGCATTTAATGCAACAATTTGCTAATTTTAACGGCAATATGTGTAAATTTGATTAATTAGGGGAGGCACAGCCGATGAAATGGGCAATGAGATTGAGGGTAGCGTTGTATCTAGCACAAGCTCTCGAGTATTGCAGCAGTAAAGGTCGGGCTTTGTATCACGATCTCAATGCTTATAGGGTCTTGTTCGATAAGGTAAAGCTCGATAATCATGATTTCAATACCAAGCATTTTTTTTGAGTTGCTTGTAATAATAATTGGGTGCGATTTACAGGACGGTAACCCGAGGCTGTCTTGCTTTGGCCTCATGAAGAATAGCAGAGATGGCAAGAGTTACAGTACAAACTTGGCCTTCACTCCTCCCGAGTACTTGAGAACCGGTATTCCTAGTAAAGATACAATCTTTGCATAGTAGAGATCTCAAAGCTTGCCTGGTCTAATTTAGAACAAATCCATTGTTTTTTACAGGTAGAGTTACACAAGAAAGTGTTGTGTATAGCTTTGGAACCTTATTGCTTGACCTTCTGAGTGGTAAACACATTCCTCCGAATCATGTAAGTTTGGCACTCTCTCTTGCAATCTTTGACAAAAATTCACAATCTCAATCCTAAAAAGAAACTGTTCTTTCTTTGGTTATTTTTTTTAGGCGCTTGATCTGATTCGAGGCAAGAATTTTCTGATGTTGATGGATTCGGCTCTGGAGGGTCATTTCTCAAACGATGATGGAACCGAGCTAGTAAGGTTAGCTTCCCGTTGTTTGCAGTATGAAGCCCGTGAAAGGCCCAATGTGAAGTCCCTTGTCACTTCCCTCGTGCCACTCCAGACCGAAACAGAGGTTTACACAACTTTCCTTGACATAAGCCATTGTTACATTGTTTCTTATATCTTTTGAGGATGTTATTAAGGATTGATGTCTTCAGTTTAGTTAATATTTTCATCCAAAGACCGACCCTTTTTAACGAATGCTTAGAAATACAACTTTCAATACCTTGATCTCCAAAAACGATGACTAGTTTTGTTAAGGGATAATATCACTTAGCTACCCTTGAGTATGCACTTTTCTCAATCAAGTACCCTTAAGTTTAAAAAGTTTTTGACAACCCCCAAGTTTTTTTTAGTCTCAATTTACTTCAGTTCCATCAACTTCTTGGTGTGAAATGATGAAAATGCCCTCATATTGCTCATCTGATGTTATCGAGCAGGTTCCATCACACACTTTGTTGGGCATATCTCAAGAAGATGCATCATCGGTTCAACCATTGTCATTAACACCTTTCGGTGAAGCTTGCTTGAGAACGGATCTCACTGCCATACACGAAATATTGGAGAAGATTGGATACAAAGATGATGAAGGAATCACTAATGATGTTCGTTACCACCTGTACTCTCTTTGACTCGTCCTATATCGGGTTTTTGGTGGTAACTTCGATACTTTGCAGCTCTCTTTTCAGGTGTGGACAAACCAAATGCAAGACACGTTGAATTCTAAGAAGCACGGAGACACTGCTTTTCGGGCCAAAGATTTCACGACTGCCATAGACTGTTATACACAAGTGAGTTCACCATTTTCAAATTGATTTTCAGGAAAACTTGGGTTAATTGCAGATAGCTATTGCATACTATACGTGTTTTGCACATAACTACCCCAACTTTGAAACGTAATTTACAACAGCCTGAACCTTCAAAAATTTGGAGATAGCTATTTTTCGCCAATAAGATGGCAAAAATGCCCTTGACCCTAATTTAAAATACATTTTTTCCGTCTTTTTGAGAACAGGGTCAGGGGCACTGTCGTCAAATACAAAGAAGTCTGGATATTAACTTCTTAAGCTTTGTTTTTACGCAGTTCATAGATGGAGGAACAATGGTTTCGCCAACTGTGTATGCTCGGCGATGCTTAGCTTACTTGATGAGTGACATGGCACAAGAAGCGCTCGGGGATGCGATGCAAGCACAGGTGGTTTCTCCCGACTGGCCCACCGCACTGTACCTTCAGGCTGCGTGCCTCTTCAGGCTTGGGATGGAGAATGATGCTCAAGAAACCCTGAAAGATGGCACAAATTTGGACGCCAAGAAGGCCAAAAATTGAAACTTGTATAGGTTTTCTTTGTATTTTGAAGTTTTTGAACCTTTTCACAGGCCATTTTGTGTTCTTGCTACAGGTTATTGTTGTTTCGTTCAGGTTTTGTATCCAAAATATCAATTTGTTTCAATGCTTGTATCTGAAGTTTACTCTTTTCCTCAGTTTTGCTCAGAGGTAGTATCCAAAATAGTGATGTTCAGTATTAGTATCCAAAGTTTACATTTTTACTAGTTTTGTTCAGATTTAGTTTTCAATGTTTGTATCTGAAGTTTACACTTTTCCTCGGTTTTGTTCAGACTTAGTATCCAAAATAGGGATGTTGTTCAATATTAGTATCCAATGTTTACATTTTTACTAGTTTTGTTCAGATTTAGTTTTCAAAATGTTGTTCAATATTAGCATCCAAAGTAGGCATTTTTAATCAGTTTTGTTCAGATTTAGTATCCGAAGTTTACACTTTTACTCAGTCTTCAACAATACTAGTATCCAGAACTCACATTTTTACTCAATTCTGAACAATATTTGTATCCAAAGCTTACATTTTTACTCAGTTCTGAACAATATTTGTACCCAATGTCAATATTAGTATCTAAAGCTTACATTTTTACTCAGTTCTGAATAATATTTGTATCCAAAGTAAATATCAGTATCCGAAGCTTACATTTTTACCTAGTTCTGAACAATATTTGTATCCAAAGTTTACATTTTCACTCAGTTTTGAACAATATTTGTACCCAAAGTTTACATTTTTACTCAGTTTTGAACAATATTGGTATCCAAAGTTCACAATTTTACTCAGTTTTGAACACTTACAGACCAAATTTGACCAAATCTGAAGAAAATATACTTTGAACATGAAATTCGAGCAACATGAATACAAGATCAGCATAGCCACAAACAACATTACAATACAACACAAGATTTGAATCGATACACAATTCTAGACAAAGTATACAAGAACGCAGAGGTTTGAGATTATAATGTTGCAAGATTTTCTTCTGAGATGTTTCTTGTTTCGCCTATAGGACTAATTCGATCGCTTATTGTAGTGAAAGAGCCATGATAAGACGAATGCAAAGACCATGCAAGCTAGAAGAAAGTTCAGAAAGCGTTGGCCATGCCAAAAGCTTCGGGTTTCTGATGCAGGCAACGAGGCCAAGACTGTAGTTGAATTGTTGTTCTCATTCAAGGCCTGCTCCACGGTTTCGATCTCTGTAGCACCAGCCACATTGCGTGCAAGTGAATGGCAAATCTCACAGGTCCTGAAGATCGAAAAAAACAAAAAAAGAATGATATAAAAACATCGAAAATAGAGAAAAATCCGAATAGAGAAAGTGCAGAACTTGAAATGTATAGAGTGCCTTATGGATCAGACAAAGGTAGCAGTTACGTATAGAGTGCCCAGAAATATATCGGGTTTTTTTAACTAATTCGATATTGTTCTATACACAAAAGCTTCTATGCATTGTCACCATTGACCAATAGCTATAGAATCCTTAGCTTTCATGAAAAAGATGAATAGAATCCTAAACTCCAAAAAAGAACACAACAGCAAGGAATCTTCGGTGTATTTGGACAAATCAACACCATTTCCTAAAGTTTTAATCTTTATAGCTTTACTTTTTTAGGCACTAACTTCTTTAATCAAAAATCTAATGCAATATCTTTAACTTTCCCATTTCCCGTTTCCTTAACACCGAGTTAATCTCTCTGACCCATGAGCCTGAATCACAAGAAACATCAAGTTCTCATACAAACATTGGAATTGAACAACATAAGACTTAAGTACCATGATCATGAACATTTTGAGAAAATTAAGGAAGATTGGTTTAGTCTTAAGCTTTACTTACCAACAGCTAATCTCTCCAATTCATGATCCTAAATAGTAAATACAGTTAATCACTCAAAAGAACATTGTAATTGAACAACATAGGACTAAAGTACCATGATCATGAACATTTTGAGAAAATTAAGGAAGATTGGTTTAGTCTTAAGCTTTAACACCAACAGCTAATCCCTCAAAAGAACATTGCAATTCAACAACATAGGACTAAAGTACCATGATCATGAACATTTTGAGGAAATGAAGGAAAGATTG
>JAYMSW010002505.1:0-13727 GCA_036897725.1 Erodium texanum | reverse complement strand
TATGCCAGCTGGGATGATGTAGAAGCTGTTTTTAAGGACTCCAGGTTATGGTCAAGCCGAGATTTACTAATTCGATGTAATGGCTAAGTATTAGCAGTGAAGCTCTGCACTGATAAGGTACTCATAATTATGTTGTTGATGTTGTGACAGGAACACCATGTGACAGAGAAAAAAGAAGAGGAGCCAGCAGCTATGAATGCATTTGAGTTAATCTCTATGTCGAAAGGGTTAAACCTTAGTAATTTGTTTGGCGTGGAAGAGGTTCATTTTGTACTACTTTGTCAACTCTTATAAATGATCCCTTTTTATCTTTCTCCTCTTTTCCCGTTTTTTTTCTTGGCATGGGGATGTGAAGCTACTTACTTTTGATTGTATAACCGATAGGCTGAAAATTGTTTCTTCTGTTTTTGCTCTATTTCATTTTGGGTTTGGTGTTAAGCATTTAGTTCTTAGATTTTTTTTTTTTGTTTATGCAAGATAAACTTGTGTATATGTGTTTCAAAAAAAAAACTTGCGTATATGTATTGTTTTTGTTGTTTACTATATACACAATGAAGCTCCTCCTTAACAAGTCATGCTATATGCAGTTGTGAACTTCTGGATCTGATTCATTTGTGAAGATGTCATTCTTTGTACCCTTTGTTGTGTTTTTCTCATAAATTTTTTTTTTTTGCTGCAGGGATTTAAGAGAGAAACCAGATTCACATCGAAATACCCAGCTAATGAGATCATCAATAAGATTGAAGAAGCCGCAAAGCCTCTTGGTTATGATGTTCACAAGAAAAATTACAAGGTAAATTAAATGCATGTTTTACCACCATATAAAAGGTAGAGCTTCTTCAGGTGATTTGTGAAATAACGAGTTCTTATTACCTCCAGATGAGGCTTGAAAATGTCAAAGCTGGGAGAAAAGGGAAGCTCAATATTGCCACAGAGGTACATGATGAAGAGTTTTATTATACTTACTAAGGCTGTATATTTTGTACTAACATATCTTGTACTTTTTATCAGATTTTTCAAGTAGCACCTTCTTTGCATATGGTTGAGGTGCGTAAAGCAAAAGGGGACACACTGGAGTTCCATAAGGTAACCTTCTCTTACACATAATATTTTGATTGTCGTTCCCCACATTGGAGGAAATTGTAGAACCGAGAATAAAGGTTTTATGCAATTATTTTGTTGTGAAAGCCAAGAAAAAACCTCATCCATGGTTCTTGGGAAAATCAAGTTGTGTCACTAAAAAAGATGATCTTATAAAATGATATATCCATGCCTTTGCATGATCTATCTTGGTAAAGTGAAATCAAGTAGGCAAAACGGGCATCTAATCTTGTTTCAAGTCAATGGTTTGTGAGTGCTTTTGTGCCAACTTCAGATATTTCTGTCAACAAATAGCATTTTCCTTGTGATCTGTTGTCTTCTGAGGGTAGTTTCTGATGTTTGTTATAACTTGTGCAGTTCTATAAGAGCCTTTCGACGAGCCTTGAGGATGTTGTCTGGAAAACAGAGGAAGACATGCAGGGGATAAAATGAGAACAGTGCATGCACAAATCTTTAATCTCTGTATATATATACTGTCTCACCGAGTTTCTTACTGTTTCTGTCTGTTAACTTGGTAGAATTCCACTACGGATGGAGTATATTTGTGTTGACCCACCACAAAATAGTATCGAGTATGTGATATGCTGAGTATCACCTATAGAGGCTTGTATATTTCCTTTTTTCTCTTCTTTTTCGGTTTGTCTTCTCTCGGTTTTTATGGGATTTCCAGGCCGCCTTATGTCTAGTGGTGATTGCTTGTATATCAGGTTACAAGAACACAGGGTTTCTTTCTGGAAGTGATTGGATTTCCATGGAAGATGGGATCAAGAAACTTAAGGGTATCCATCTGTTGACTTGAGGCTTCTATACTCATTATATGACTCTAAACTTGTAAGTAGCCCTGTGATGTATTCAACTTTTTTGTTTTTCAGAATATGAGATGAAGATTAGTATGCTCTCTTTTATCCTTATGATATTCCAATTTCATCTCTAATGAACTATATCACGAACCCTTGTTTATTCATACTGAGAAAATCGACCTCTTTTTTCTATTTTTATCTGATGATGTAAATCAACTTCTCATACCTTGGGATGGTTCTGAAATGATCACTAAATCCACATTGTTCCAATATGTGACACTTCAACGCTCAACTGACGGTCATTGGAAAATAACATAATGTAAACTTGCTTTTGCATCACTTCCTTGACTTGCGTTTAAAGATGGTCTCCTTGTAGTACTGAAGCTCCTTGATACTTCCTCTGATACCATCCATGGTTCCTTGCTTCTTCTCTTTTGAAAGGGGCCTCCTATTATAATCTGTACAATCAATGAGAAAATTTTATTTAAGGGCTTGATATCTCTTGTAATGCAACTATTACTTTTTTACTGTTTCCTTTAACTATATCTATGGTCTGAGCCTTGTGGGCTGTGGTTTAAACAAGATCAATACAGTATGTTCCCATGTATCGCTGATTCCAGCCAAAAATATTCGAAATCACTTTGCTAGAGTGATAGTAAGATACTTATGCCAAAATGATCTGATGCAAACAAACAAAAATGTACACAACGATCTGATGTCTTACCTTCTGGATACCAGCGACAGCACAGAGCTTTAACGCTGCTAACGTCAACAAGTATGTGAGAGAAAAGACCAACCAAATCTGGCATGTATTTCTGCAAAAAGCAAAGAGTATAATAGTTACAAACAAAAAAAAAGATGCATGGTGTATTGGTGTGCCATGCCATTTAATTCTAAGCATTGAAGTTCATTTTGATCAATGGTACAAAAACTTTTACCAATATTTGGTGAGTGGAGAAAAGTACAAGATATCACTGCACATCCATTACATGACTCAAGAATGGATGCTGAATAAATCTGAACATCCAATGTTTTTTTTCTTCAGATTGAAATGAAGATGTGAGCCCATAAACGAATCTCTGAAGCTATTTCTTTTTCAAACACACAACAATCTAAGTAACTCTGTTGCACGGGAAAAAAAAAACATAGCTTCGTATTTCAGAACCATTTTCTATGTACATGTACCGCAGTACATTGGCGAATGACAACATTTTACAGGTAGGTATTACTTTCAGGCTTTCAGCTATAACCAGGATTCAAATAAATGCCAAATTTCAATTTCAATGCATACTGTATGAAGCAATGAAGCACGCAAGATAATATTAAAAGCATTGTGTTTTCTTGAACAGTGCAAACCAAGGAAATATGTGCTGTACCTTCAAGAATTGAACGTCCACATAAACAGAATTTCCTGCTAAATTGGGTGCGTATGTACCAATGTTACTCTTTACAAATTCTATAACCTGCAAAGTTCAGTAATCTGATCAGTATGTGTTGTTAATGACAAAAAATGGAAATAAAGTGTCAACTTAAGTCTTAAATTTAAATTATTATGAATCTAAAATGCCATTTTCTATTCATCACGAAGAATGTAATCAAGCACATATGTTCTACTCCTACTCCAAAATAGGTTCCCTCTTTGATTTCTAGCAAAAAGTAAGGATTTGTCACCATGTCCCCATGTTCTCCACTTGCTAAAATACTTTCATAACTCATACAAGGACACAATTGGTAATTCATGTATGATTCACTTCCTCAAATGGCAAGCGGAGACTTTGTTTTGGAATATTCATTTTAAAGAAGGTGGACACTTCTTTTGGAACAAGGAGTAACTGTTAAATTAATCGAGATAATATATCAACTTTAAAAACCTTTTACAAGAATTCACCATATTTGGGTGACTGATCAACAATTCAATCCTTCCAGAAGTGGCAAGGATGTAGAAGTCTGGCCAGGAAAGAAGTTTTGAATACTTACGACAAGTTCTGTAAAAATTACCACCAGTTCTAATGATCATACTGCTTTGTAAATTAAACTTGATCCTCTTCTTCAGATAAAAGAAAAAAAAACCTTAAACTTGATCCTTCATAGGCCCCAAACATGAAAAACATGTTCTTCAAATTCAAAACTTGAAGCCAATCTTTTCTGGCTTTGATTATAAACTTTTCAAGGTTCAATTTACAATACTACCTTCTTTTACTACAAGGATTGATCAAAAGCAGCACATATTTTACCAACTCCCAGACAAGTTCTGAGCAATTATAATCACCTGCAATTTATTTATGAGAATGAGAAGTATAAAAAAGGACTTTTCCATTTCAAATTTATGATTAGATCTGTTTTTGTGCGGGTCATTGCAAAATGCTAATAAGTTTATACATAAAAGCATGCAAGATGCTCTCAAATAGGTTACAGGAGACACCTTTCAGAACAGAAACCCCAGAAGAAGAGCTAAATAGAAAATTTCCCCTTAAGTTTACTATTCATGCGGATGCAATCTTATTCAAGTCAAAGGTTTACAAGTCAAAAGCTTAAAAGCAAAGCTTAACACTCGATAAGGACCCTACAGACCTGTTTTTCTGCTTCTCGCTCACTAATTGTACTCTGGAGCACCTTTTCTGTCAACCCTAAATTAACCACAAGCTGTTAGACACTGAAATGCCCGCACATACTTAAGGTAATTGGAGAAACAATGATCAAACAAAAACTTCATTAGGCTGCTTACCCCTAGCAGCATGATGACTTTGACACCATTCTCCAGCCCCATCTAAGCATTCTTTAGTTTGATGAATCACCAAATCCGGACCCTAAAAGATGAATAGTTCTCTATTCATAATACAAATAGGATATCCATATATGCAATAATACTTGTAAGCCTAATAAGATACATATACACACAAGCAATTCTTATACGTATACTTGAACTTTCATAAAATTCATTTTTTTTCGTTTAGAAACTTCATTGATTCAAATGGAACACCTTACAAGAACAAGGCAAATTATGCAACATATGTTGACATCCCACTGAGCATCATACATACACAACAACAACAAAAAATCCCATTTGACTCCCACAAGCCCAAACACTTGTGAAGAAATAAAAAATATGCAGTAAATAGAGAGCACTGTATCAAGAGATAACTATAGGAGCCTATTTACTTATGTGCTATCTTCTTGAAAAGTAGCACCACCAAGTTAGATAACAACTTAAATTTGAGAAGAATAAAAAAGGAAAGAAGATATAAACCTTAAGCAATTTAAATCAGAACAAAACAAAAGTAAAAACACAACCCCAGTAATACAGATGTGAAGCCAGGTAGGACAAATACCTCCACTGACTTAGTCAAATTGCCATCTGTAACTACACATGCAATTTCTAGAATCCTGTCAACTTCAACATTTAAACCTGCAGAGCAGCAGAAATATGACATAGAAAGTTAAATGCATATCAACTTGTCTCTCAATCAACCACCTAGAGAAAATTACACAAATGAATAACAAAAAGCATGAAATTTCTGTACTCTACTAGTGCAGAACCAAGTAATTACAATAGCAGAAGTAAATATAAAGAAATACAAATGAAACACAACCACATTTCCTATCAATTTCTTCATGAAAAAGCTAATCATGTAATTAATAACATGAAAGACCATAAATGTATTTGACAGCTATTTATATTATGTTGCATCCCTCAAAAGATGAAAGACTGTATGAACCAACAGCATTCGGAAACTTGAGGGTTTTCTTCCTTCATTTTAAACTTCAGACCTTACAGAAGCAATCTTCACCTTAAATCAGCATCCTCAAGTAATTATATCATACTGAACTACACACTGAAGAACCCGACAAACAAAATAAAATCTCTATAACCCAACATCCATTCTGTTTAAGAAAAACCATTACCAGTCATTTCCAAACCAATCCACACAAGAGGTAACTTGTACCCGACTGAAGTTCCTGAGCTAGACCCAGCAAGCTTCTCTGCATGATTCCAGTTATTGCTCCAAGTCGATTACTTTAATCCATTACAAACACGGACAAAAACATATCCGATGGATCAAAGTTATGGCCCAAACCAAACCCTAAGCAGTAATTATCACTAATAAAACGGAAAAATAGAACCCTAATTGCCTGAAGTTGAAGCCCACCGTGAGGACGAGCATCGTCGGCATCAAGCTCTGGCACAGAAACCCTATGGGCTAGATTCTCCATCTTCAGAGGATCGTTATCGTTAATTTGGCGGAGAGTTAGAGCTGCGAATGGACTCTGAAGCAGGAAATGGGATGTAAAAGTCCCACATCGCTTACACAAGAAGACTATAGAGAGTAAATAAATGTTGATCCACGACTGAAAGTGTACTAACCACGAGACGAGGTGGATGGGCTCAATTAGAGAGCCCAGGAAAGTCCCCGGGCCCATTTCTGCAGAGATGCAGCCTCGGAGACGAGGAATCTCCGGCGGGCGGGGGTTGCTGAGACGTGTGCGGAGCTTATCCCCTGCTCTCCGGAGTAACTTGGCCGTTCATCTCACAGTTATTCACCTGGTCCCTCGTCAGGGATTAACAGAACGGGGATTATGATCTCGTGGTTCTTTTTTTTCAGCCTTTAATTGCATATTCAAGGTGAAATAAGTGGAACCAGTGATTGACAGTATACACAGGTTTTTAGATGAAAAATCGAGGTTGTGCAAGTTAAGGCTCCGAGTTTGTGAGGTTGAGCTCGTGAGAGTGGACCTCCTCGGTAAGATCTGTGCAGGTCTCGAGCTTCAAACATGTACTTTGACTCCAACAGTGTGTAGTTCTTAAGGAGATTAGTATTTGATAGAAGTTAAGGGTTTGGTAGTATTTGATAGAAGTTAAGGGGAACCAGTGATTGACAGTACACGTGGGTTTCTAGATGGAAAACCGAGGTTGTGCAAGTTAAGGTTCCGAGCTCGTGGGGGT
The DNA here is from genome assembly GCA_036897725.1 of Erodium texanum. Classification (NCBI taxonomy): domain Eukaryota; kingdom Viridiplantae; phylum Streptophyta; class Magnoliopsida; order Geraniales; family Geraniaceae; genus Erodium; species Erodium texanum. The sequence continues at coordinate 6,884 of JAYMSW010002505.1, read as the reverse complement.
GGACCTCCCCGGTAAGATTTGTGCAGGTCTCGAGCTCCAGATATGTACTTCGACTGGATTGGCTCCAACAGTGTGAATAGTTCTTAAGGAGATTAGTATTTGATAGAAGTTAAGGGTTTGGTAAGCAATTTTGGTATTTTAAAAAATTAAGGGTGTTAAGTTTCATGCACATGACTAAGTTATCTGATTTTTCGTTAGATCTAATTGACGGACTGAAGTGAAAGGTCATTGTTTGTAATTTACAAAATTTCATCCGTAAAATGAATGTGGTAACCACACAATTTATGTGTGCGAAAAAGGATTAGATGTGTTGGAATGGACTTTGTGCTCAGAAGGACATAGGGGGATTTAGATTTAAGTTGCTTCGAGATTTTCATATTTTTATGCTACGATAAACATGGATGAAGGTGTTGACTAATGACATAATGACCTTGTATGTTCGTATTTTGAAGGCCAAATGTTTTTATCGGGTTCTCCTATCAATGTCATCCTTAAGAAGAACCTGAATTTTATATGAAGATGTCGAATGGAAGTTCAAGATCTTGTCAATAACAAAGAGAGAATATCGATTATGTCAAGTATGGATGTTTCAGTATTGGATGAGACATAAGAGTGTTTATGGGTGAGTATCAGTCCTGACATGTACTACCTCGTATCTTCTCACACGTGTATAGATATTAAAAATCAAGACCCATGATCCGCCTATCGGATTATAATTTGAATATAAGCATATCCTATCTGATTTTGAGCGGATTGAGGCTGAACCCCACAACCCGCATGCTATAAATCCAAACCCTAGTCATCAATGCACACCCCTATCGTGGCCCTAGCCTTCTCCAGGTTAGCCACCATCGCACCACCTCAAAGCTAGATGGGAACGAGACAAAGCTGAGGGGAAACGAAGCCGAATATAAATGTATATTGTATTGGATGAATAAAATAATACAGGAGAAGCTATATTGTAGTAGTAGGAATACACTTGATACAAAATCTTAATGGGCTTGGACGTATGTACAATGTACTCTAACACACATACTCGAAGATTGGAAATCGTTGGTGGAGGAGGTCGGCGCGAGCGGAGATGCCACTCCCCCCCATGTAAAACAAGATGGGGCTGACGAGCTGAAATAGAGTTTGTCAACTAATGGTCTGAACTTCCCTAGAATTAGAGACTTGGTGAGGACTTCGACAATCTAATCGCCAAAAGAGACAGAGTGAAGAGCGAGAGTGTCTTGGTTGAGATGATGTCGTACGACATGGCAACGCTGGTATATGAGATCACCAACCCAATCTGCATCCGAATAGGCCTGTAGAACTAGAGGTGAGCCATATGAGAAGTGTAGGCCTTCAGATAAAGTTCCTCGAATATAGAATAAGCTCCGAAGGACTACCTCATAATGTGTAGTGTGAGGTGCGCACATGAATTGATTGAAAATATGGACACCATAGAAATTATCTAGCCTAATGATGGTGAGATTGACTAATTGTCAACCAGTTGCTAATATAAAGTGGCATCCTTGAGTTTTGTCGTCTGATGGAAGGAATTTGACATTTTCCTCGATGGGGTGGAGGCAATCTTACTGTTAGTCAGTCTTCCTAGAGAGGAGCTCGGCTGCAAGTATGAGAAATGATAACCAGAAGGCAAACTCCAACACAAGAAAGTACGTGAGATTTCTCAAATCATTCATCTCAAAATGCTCGCCGAGAAGACGCTTGAGATATGCAATACATGTATTATCATCTCCAGTAATAATCATGTCATCCACATAGAGTAAGAGCAAGATTTGGTCTCGTGGAGACTGTCGAATAAAAAGAGCGTTGTCATGAGGACTACAAACAACCCCAAGATCTTCCATCTTATTGTTGAACTTGAGAAATCATGAACACGGATCTTGCTTGAATCCATACAACGCCTTTTGCAGGCGACAAACTATGTTGGGAGGATGATCATAGCCAAGGGCAGTTGCATGTATACTTTATCACTGAGGTCACCATCGAGAAAGGCATTATTCACATCCATTTGGGAAAGGCTCCACTTTCGATCAATTGTGACTGCTAGTAGACAACGAATAGAGCTGAGTAGCAACATAAGAAAATGTCTCCCCGTTATCAACCCCATGCTTATGGATGAAACCATGAGCGACAAGGTGAGCTTTATAGCGCTTAATAGAACATCTGCCTTGGTCTTGACCTTGTACAACCATTTGCAATTGACCATTGATTTGTCTCAAGGTGGAGAAACTAGATCTCATGTATGTGTCTTCTCTAGTGCCTACAGTTCTTCAGTCATTGCTTGCTGGCATAAGGGATTAGTGAAAAATGGAACAGACTCATAAACATAAAAGAGAGACATATACGAGAACATTTTGTGCTCTCAAGAGGTGACATGGTGAGATAGGGCCCCAAAATTTGAACCTTTATGTTCTATCTTATACTTGATGAAGCAGTAAAGACAGGAGCGAGGTTTAAGTTTGGTATATTCATGAGGTTGCAAAAGAATAAAACAGACACAACCAAAGACTCGAAGGAGACTACAATTAGAAGGATGGCCATAAAGACACTCAAAAAGAGTCTTGTTACTTATGATTGAGATGAGACTCGATTGATGGTGTAAATAGCAGTGACGATAGCCTCACCCCAAAAGCGTTCTAGACAGGTAGTAACAATAGTGAGGGACCGAACAATATTGAGGATATGACAGTGTTTGTGTTCAGCATGAACATTTTGTTGAGATGTACTTAGACAAATATTGAGGATATGACGGTGTTTGTGTTCAGCATGAACATTTTTTTGAGATATACCCAGACATGATCATTGCATAACAGTGACAGAGGAAGCAAGAAGATCAATAAAGGATGACTTTGAACTTCATGCCATTATCAGTACGAAAGGTTTTGATGACCTTCAAGAATTGTGTTTGGACCATGGCAACAAACTTCTTATAGATACTGTTGAGATCATATTTGATATGCATTAAATAGATTTGGGTAAAACATGTATGATCATCATTAAAGATAACAAAATAATGAGAACCCCTTAGTTAGAACAGGCGATGGACCCCATAAACCAAAATGAATGAGATCAAAAGGTGCAGAAGAAATAGTATGACTATTAGAATACGGTAATTTATGGTGTTTGGCAAGTTGACAAGAAACACAATCACTAGATTTATATGAGATAGACCCCAAAAAACCACAAGATATGAGAGTACCCATATTTGGTGAAGAAGGATGACCGAGGCGCGAATGCCAGAGGTCAACAAAGAGAGTGGCACCCACAATGATCTGGGAGTAACGACGATGAAGGAAGCTACAATGAAGTGAGCTCAAAGAGACGTCTGACCTTACGCTTCGTTCCATAGATTTGTCCTATTAATGGATCCTGCACATAAGTAGAAGATGTATGACTAAAAAAAGTAACATCGAGGCCTAACTCACAAATTTTCTTACAGATGTGAGATTAATAGACAACTGGGGAATTAGTAAAGTATTAGGTAAGGATAGCTGAGAAGTATATGCAAGACCCGAGTTTGTGGCAAGTAAGGTAGAGTTATCAATAATGTGAATATTTGGTGGGTTTTTAAGTGACATGGTATGGGAGAAGAAGGTTGACTAGGACTCATATGGTTGAAACAAGCAGAATCAGAATACTAGGCGAGCGGGTGAGGTAACTAATGGAACAAGGAAGGTGGAGTGTGTACTAGCATGTGCTAACAATAATGCTATGAGTTTACCTATGAGTGTGGATAAGTGAGGAGAGACAGAACATGCATTAGCAGATGAGGCAGTAACAATAACATTAGACTTGTTCGGAGATTTGAAGGCATGAGATTCGTGACCCTTAGATAAATGTATGGGTCAAGAATGAGACTAATTCTGACGAGTAGAATCCAAACCAAGGATGTGACGTGCTTGAGCTTTACATTGAAGAATCTCTTATTGGGAGACTTGTAGAAGCTACACATTACATTCCGATTAGATGGTGGACTATTGGACATATCCATACTCCATACAATGAGGCATAATATCCTAGAAACAAAACACTAGAATATAATTATTATTTTTGGTCAACTAAACTGGTCAACCATAATGCGTGTAGGTGAGCGTTAGAGTAGGGTGAGTGGGGTGCATGTATGTCACACATGAACTAGGTTCAAACCATGGAGAGTGTGTATGGTGTGTGGATTGCATGCACGTATGATATGCATGCACTACTCCTTCTTCCTCGCAAGATCCGTAGTTGATCGTGACTGTATCCTGTGCTAGAGCTGTTGTTGGTCGTAGGGAGTGCGACATGATCCAATAGAGGTGTTGGGATGGTGGTCGATCGGTTGGAGGCTTGACGGTGTGTAGGCATGATGAGAGAAGGATATTGACACGACGGTTGAGGGCTATGGCGGCGGTGGCTGCTAGTAGTGGTGGCTGAGAGAGCTGGCGGTTGGTGGTGGTCGGTGGAGGCAGTAGTGCCTGTTGTGGTCTGCTATGAAAGACATATCCAAGTGGTGCGGTTGAGGCACAGGTCCGATGGCGAGGTGCAGACGATGGAGAGTAGAGGTTGTTGGAGAGCAACGACAATTTGGAGTGCGGCGGTGAAAAAACCGCTCCAAAGTTATTGTTGGTCGTATGGAGTGCAACAAGATCCAGTGGAGGTGCTAGGACCGTGGCTGAAGGCTCAGCGGTGTGTAGACACGCTGGGACGAGGAAGTTGACGCGATGGTTGAGGGCTACGACTGTGGCTATTGGTGGTGACGGTCGGGAGAGGCAATAATGGTAGATGTGGTCTGCTACCAAGGGCAGATCCAAGTCGTGTGGCGGAGCCAAAGGTCTGACAATGAGGTGCGGATTATGGAGAGCAAAAGGTGTTGGAGAGCAGCGACAACATGGAGTGCAGCGGCGGCGAAAAAAATACCTAGAGATCGATAGGCTATAATACCATGATAACAATATAAATGTATATTTTATTGGATGAATTAAATAATACAAGAACACTTATATTTATAGAGTTTAGGGCTACACTTGATACAAAACATTAACGAACTTAGGCCTATGTACAATATACTCTAACAAACTAAATGGTCAATCTCGCGAGAACTAGAGGAAGATTTAGGTCGCGGTTTGAGGAAAAGAGAGGAGAGAGGGGCAGAAGAATGAGCTGTGATAGGGGTTGTGGAGATAGCGAGGAATTAAATTTGAAGATAAGCTATTTAGGGATTGTTTTTTTGCAAAAGGTAAGAAAAAAGGCGAATAGGGCTTGGGAAAAAATCTATCGGCGTAAAGTTAGGATTGGGCAGATTAGATGATTCACGGTCCTTTGGTACTAGAATTGCGATATGTCTGTAAGGATGCATATCAAAGTATGTGACTTGGAATTCGATCAAATTTGTCTTCCGTGGGGCGTCAACCAAGCGGGTTATCTAGTGGGACAAGGGTTGTGGTTATTTTGAACACCCGTAGGTATGATTGCTAGCTCCAGACTCTATTGTCTAGTTTAAAATTTTGGAAGTTGCTCATAGAACTTATGATTGTTGGACTAGATATGATTTGAAAGTTGCTCATAAAATAATGAATTCTCCAGTCAGGGAATGTGGATGTTGTACGTGACATTTTTCAAGAACATGATAGTTTTATTGTACAATCAATTATGTTGGGATCATCAGAAATGGGTGGTTTGTTACTGTAGAAAATATTATGTACAAGGTATTTACAAATTATCGTAAGTAGTGAGCGGGAGAAGCAATGTGAAGTTGGTTGTCAATTTTTGGAACAATCAAAGGTGAAGCACTTTATTATGAGCGGTTGCAAGAGTGTGGAATTGACACCTATTACCTATGCCAAGTTTTTGCAAATCAAATCTATTTTGCATATGGTGTATATGTCCCCTTTTGTTAGGGGTTGTTCTATTTTGGGGTGGAGTTGGTCTAGAGGTGATTTTTTTTTAAGTAAAGGAAAACTATTAGAAGCAGAGCGAAGGGTGATAGAATTTTTGGCTGGCCTATTTAGAAGGCGTGGAATGTTTGAGTATGGATGAATCCAACTCGTCAGTAGACACGGTCGGTGTGAAGAGGATGGAATACTCTTCGTGGTAGGTTGTTGCGTCCAAGTGTTAGTGTGGTAAAGGCAACGCTAACGCGGGGCTGATGCTGGCTCCACCACGTCGCGTTTGTAAGGTCTGGGCTCATGTCCAACACCGGTGCCGGTGGAAATCAAGAATAACGTACTGACGACACAATACCGATGCTTTTTTTTTTAATAGTCTTTATTAAACATAATATATTACATATAAAAAACAAAATACATCGCAAATATAAAAAAACATAACAAAAAAACACAAGAAAAACAAAATACATTGAGATTAAAAACTAACAAAAGGAAAACCCGATCACATGTAGCGGTGAACTCACACCGGGCTAGGCTGAATGAGGAATCACCACCAATGCTTGGTGAGTTGTTCCACTTGTTCCAGCGGTCCTTGTACTATTTCTCGGTCTGTTCAGGACTGGTCCACTTCGCCTGTGTCCGTACCATGAATTGAAAGTAGACGTTATTCCAGTAGTCTCGTCCGAACAATGTCGCGGCGTGCATCCACACCATGGTGAGGCGGATTTCCTCATCGTCGGGCCACAGGAAATTGGCATTGTTGGCCGATATTTTGTTGCCACCGGTGACCGGAATCTGGTGATGATGGCTCGGTGATGGTGTTGGGAGGGTTTCGACATTTGGGAGACACTGGTGTGGGAGAGTCATCGATGATGAGGGGTATTTATAGGGTAAAAACCCTAATTATTTATTTATTTAAATTTTTTACTTTTGACTGGTCGTTGTTGACTAGTCGCCGCTGACTGTTTAACAGTTCATTGGAGTGCAACGCGTGGCCTTTTGTCACCT
>JAYMSW010002504.1:0-13733 GCA_036897725.1 Erodium texanum | reverse complement strand
ATGGTATACTTACGACTTTTCATAAAAACTCACTTTCGTGACCCCTTAATTTTTTGCTTGATTCATGGAATAGAAACGTGAAAGTTCGTAGATATGGAGTGTAAGAATTGTTTTGAGAGTGGATAGCATATATTTTGACCACGTTAACTTCTATTGAAATCAGCCGAAAACTGTGATGGTATATCTATGACTTTTCATAAAAATTCACTTTCGTGACCACCCAATTTTTTTCTTGATTTATGGATTAGAAACGTGAACCTTCATAGATATGGAGTGTAAGAATTTTTTTGAGAGTAGATAACATATATTTTGACAACGTTAACTTCTATTGAAATCAGTCGAAAATTGTGATGGTACACCTTTGCCTTTTCATAAAAATTCACTTTCGTGACCACCTAATTTTTTTCTTAATTCATGGACTAGAAACGTGAACGTTTGTATATATGGAGTGTAAGATTTTTTTTGAGAGTGGATAGCATATATTTTGACCACGTTAACTTCTGTTGAAATCAGCCGAAAACTGTGATGCTAGACCTATGACTTTTCATAAAAATTCACTTTCGTGACCCCTCAATTTTTTGCTTGATTCATGGATTAGAAACGTGAAAGTTCGTAGATATGGAGTGTAAGAATTTTTTTGAGCGTGGATATCATATATTCTGACCACGTTAACTTCTGTTGAAATCAGTCGAAAACATTGATGGTACACCTCAATGTATTTTACTAAAAATTCACTTTCGTGACCACATAATATTTTGCTTGATTCATGTATTGAAAACGTGAACGTTCGTAGATATGAAGTGTTAGAATTTTTCTGAGAGTGGATAGCATATATTTTGACCACGTTAACTTCTATTGAAATGACTTTTCATAAAAATACACTTTTTTCACCACCCAATTTTTTTCTTGATTCATGGACTAGAAATGTGAACGTTCGTAAATGAGGAGTGTAAGAATTTTTTAGAGAGTGAATAGCATATATTTTGACCACGTTAACTTCTATTGAAATCAGCCGAATACTGTGATGGTACACCTATGACTTTTCCTACAAATTCAATTTCGTGACCACCTAGTTTTTTTGCTTCATTCATGGATTAGAAACGTGAACGTTCATAGATGTGGAGTGTAATAATTTTTTTGAGAGTGGATAGCGTATATTTTGAGGACATTAACTTCTATTGAAATCGGTCAAAAACTGTGATGGTACACCTATGACTTTTCATAAAAAATCAATTTCGTGACCACCCAAATTTTTTCATGATTCATGGATTAGAAATGTGAGCGTTCGTACATGTGGAGTTTAAGAATTTTTTTTGAGAGTGGATAGCATATATTTTGACGACGTTAACTTCTACTAAAATCAGCCGAAAACTGTGATAGTACCCTGTGAGTTTTCATAAAAATTCAATTTCATGACCACCCAATTTTTTTCATGATTCATGGACTAGAAACATGAATGTTCGTAGATGTGGAGTGTAATAATTTTTTTGAGAGTGGATAGCATATATTTTCACCACGCTAATTTCTATTCAAATGAGTCGAAAACTGTGATGGTACACCTATGACTTTTCACAAAAATTTAATTTCGTGACCACCCAATTTTTTGCTTCATTCACGGATTAGAAACGTTCACGTTCGTATGTGGAGTGTGATAATTTTTTTGAGAGTGGATAACATATAGTTTGACCACGCTAACTTCTATTCAAATGAGCCGAAAACTGTGATGATACACCAATGACTTTTCAGAAAAATTCAATTTCGTGAGCACCCAATTTTTTGCTTGATCCCTGGACTATAAAAATTCACGTTCGCAGATGTGGAGTGTAATAGATTTTTTGAGAGTGGATAGCATATATTTTGACCCCCCCTAATTTCTATTGAAATGAGCCGAAAAGTGTGATGGTACACCTAGGACTTTTCACAAAAATTCAATTTCATGACCACCCAATTTTTTTCTTGATTCACGGATTAGAAACACTCACGTTCGTACATGTGGAGTGTAATAATTTTTTTGAGAGTGGATAACATATATTTTGACCACGCTAACTTCTATTGAAATCAGCCGAAAACAATGATGGTACACCTATGACTTTTCATAAAAATTCAATTTCATGACCGCCCAATTTTTTGATAGTGGATATCATATATTTTGACCACGTTAGTTTTTCATGGAAATCAGCCGAAAACTGTGATGGTACACCTGTGACTTTCCATAAATATTCATTTTTGTAACCACCCAATTTTTTTCTTGATTCATACATTAAAAACATTCAACTTCGTAGATGTGGCTTTTAAAAAAAATGTTGGCAGTGGATATCATATATTTTGACCACGTTAACTTATATGGAAATCAGCCGAAAACTATGATGGTATACTTATGACTATTTAGAAAAATTCATTTTCGTAACTGCCCAATTTTTTTCTTGACTCATACACTAAATAGGTTGACCATCGTAGATGTGGAGAGTATAAACTTTTTGACAGTGGATATCATATATTTTGACCACGTTAACTTCTATGCAAATCAGCCGAAAACTCTGATGGTATACCTATGACTTTTCAAAAAAAAAAATCATTTTCCTGACCACTTAGTTTTTTTCTTGATTCATACGTTAAAAACATTCTCGTTCGTAGATGTGGAGCGTAAATTTTTTTTGACATTGAATATCATATATTTTGACCATGTTCAGTTTTATGCAAATCAGCTGAAAATTGTGATGGTATTCCTATGACTTTTCAAAAAAAATTCATTTTTGTGACTACCCAATTTTTTTCTTGATTCATACATTAAAAAAATTCACGATTTCATATATGGAGCGTAAATTATTTTTTTGACAGTAGATATCATATATTTTACCACGTTAAGTTTTATGGAAATAAGTCGAAAACTGTGATGGTATACCTATGACTTTTCAAAATAATTTATTTTTGTGACCACCCAATTTTTTTCTTGATTCATACATTAAAAAAATTCACGTTCGTAGATGTGTTGTGTAAAAAAATTTGATGGTGGATATCATATATTTTGACCACGTTAACTTATATGGAAATCAATCGAAAACTATGATGGTATACCTATGACTTTTCAGAAAAATTCATTTCGGTGACCACCCAATTTTTTTGCTTGATTCATACATTAAAAATGATCATGTTCGTAGATGTGTAGCATAAAATTTTATTTTAAAGTGGATATCATATATTTTGACCACGTTAACTTATATGGAAATCAGCCGAAAACTGTGATGGTATACCTATGACTTTCCAAACAAAATCATTTTCTTGACCACCCAATTTTTTTCTTGATTCATACATTAAAAATGTTCACGTTTGTATGTGTAGTATAAAAAAATTTGAAAATGGATATCATATATTTTGACCACGTTAACTTCAATGGAAATCAGCCGAAAACTGTGATAGTATACCTATGAGTATTCAGAAAAATTCTTTTTCATGACTACCCAGTTTTTTTATTGATTCATACATTAAAAACATTCACCTTCGTAGATGTGGAGCGTAAAAAAATTTTGGACAGTGGATATCATATATTTTGGTCACGTTAACTTCAATGGAAATCAGTCGAAAGCAGTGATGGTACACCTATGACTTTTCAGAAAAATTCATTTTCGTGACCACCAAATTTTTTTCTTGATTCATACAATGAAAACGTTCATGTTCATAGATGTGGAGCGTAAAAAATTTTTTGACAATGGATTCTTATATATTGACCACGTTAATTTCAATGGAAATCAGCCGAAAACTATGATTGTATACCGATGACTTTTCAAAAAAAAAATCACTTTCGTGACCACCCAATTTTTTTCTTGATTCATACATTAAAAACATTCACGTTCATATGGATATCATACATTTTTACCAAGTTAACTTCTAGGGAAATTAGCTGAAAACTGTGATGGTGTACCTATGACTTTTAAAAAAATCATTACAATGACCACCCAATTTTTTGCTTGATTCATATATTAGAATCGTCCACGTTCGTAGATATGGAGTGTAAAAAAAATGATAGTGGATATCATATATTTTGACCACGTTAACTTCTATGGAAATCAGCCGAAAATTGTGATGGTACCATCATTATTTATGGCACTTCTTTTCCAAAAATTTTGTGGTCTAAAAATATGATTTAATGTGGGAAGATCATATTTATGTTCCCTTCAATTGAAAGCGGTTGATATTTAGTTATAATTGGGCCAAAACTTTTAAATTGGACGAAGATCGAAATTTGCAGAAAATCGCTAGGGTTACCATCACAGTTTCTGGCAATTTTTTCTCAAAATTTTCCGAGCTCTAAAAATATGATTTTAATATGTGAAGATCATATTTACATTCCCCTTCAATTAAAGCAGTCGATATTTAGTTAGAAATTATCAGAACATTGCAATTGGACGAAGATCAAAATTTGAAGAAAATCAATAGGGGGTACCATCACTATTTATGGCGATTTTTTGCCAAAAATTTTCGAGGTCTGAAAATATGATTTACATACGTGAAGATCATATTTACGCTCCCCTTTATTGAAAGCAGTCAATGTTTTGTTAGAAATGGGCTAGAACATTGAAATTGGATGAAGATTGAAATTTGAAGAATATCGATAGGGGTACCATCATAATTTCTGGCAATCTTTCGCCAAAATTTTCCGAGGTCTAAATATATAATTTTAATGCGTGAAGATCATATTTATGTTCACTTTAATTGAAAGCGGTTGATATTTAGTTGGAAATGGGCCAGAACATTGAAATTGGGCGAAGATCAAAATATGAAGAAAATCTATAAGAGTACCATCACAGTTTCTGGCAAATTTTTGGGTTCAGGTTTTGATTTCAGGGTTTAAATCTGAGGGAAATTTTGTCATTTTAGAAAATTATACACTAAACTAATATATTTAAAAGAAAATCTAACGTCGTAAATTTTTGGATAATTTAGGGTGCCCTTTTATAAGTTGAAACGTTATGCTGTTATGTGAAATTCATTTATAGGTTAAGGTGTCGTTCGTAAAGAATCCTAAGGGCATCTTCAACCCATTACAAAAACACTAAAATATTTGGTGTATGAGGCATTTTTCAATCCAACCCACACCATCCCTATCTTCAAAATTCGCAAAAGTGAATAGGGTTCCTTCAAATTTGATGATGATTAATAGTATTCCTCCAAGAGTAACGATGACATTTAAGGTATCATAGAATGGTGATTGGATAAAACATTATTTTTCTTATTAATCATTTTACTATTAAACAATTGAAAATAATGGTTTGGGATAGCATTTCGGACATAGATTGGAATGAACCATCTTTTTGAAGTGAAATATACACCATTTTTATAATAAATTTTACACAAAAATAGTGTATTTGATTGGAGATACCCTAAGGAAAAGTATCCATATTTATCAATAAATTGCACGAACATTAGATCTTAACAGTGTAATGATCAGTCTCCTCATCTGAAACGCACCGTTTCAGGCATGTATTCGCCCAAATTAGGCTTGAACCCTAACAGAAAAACCTTCCCTTTCGCTTCACGTCTCTCTGCCTCTTCTTGCTCTGAACAGAGAGATGGGAGGGTCACGAAGGAAGCTCAAGAGATCGAGAGCAAAGGTGCAGGTGGGTCTTCCGAGGAAGGACCCTAGAGTGTTCAAGCGAGCTTTCTGTCTCCCGCCAAAGCTTCGCAATCTCGTCGACGGCGCTGAAACCAAATGGGACGACATGGGAAGCGTCATCGAGAACTACAAGGCCTTCGGAGTCGTCTCTAACCCTAACTTGCTCGGCGTTCGATCCCGCACTTCTCACCTCGTCGAGAGCGATTCTCTTCAGGTACCTCCTCTGCCGTCCGGTGATTCCAACGATGAAGCCGATATCGAGCTCGATCTTATGGATTCCGGTAGCGACCTCGAAGAAGATGGTAAGATCTTCCTACCCTTTTCTCTGTTTATGGTTTTTTGTATGTTGATATTGGGTTTCTGTCAAATTCTGATTTTGTAGTTTATGCAATATTGTTGAACTGAATTTGACAGTGTGTTGGATTGTTTAGGTGAAAATTATGGATTTTGGTTTAATTGAGGTTCTGATATTGTTTTGGTAGCTTTATAGATGAACTGTCAATGAAAACGATAACAGTGTTTGAACATATTGTTCAATCTTTAGGATGTAATGTTCACAAAGCCTCAATAGTTATAAGAGTAAAGCCCATAAAAAATTGTTATAGCATTCAGTATAGGAATTGATTATGGCCTGTGGAAAATTTACAATGGGGTTATATGTTTGTGGGCAATTCATAAAGTTAGTTGTGTGCAATTTACCCAAACCTTGATCGATGCATAAGAACCCTGAAAAACTCAGTTTTAAGGCCAGTTCATTGTTGAAAAGGTTAGGACTCAGTTTTAAGACCATTTTATTGTTGAAAAGGTTAGGATTGGTGGAACGATAAAGGAAAATTCCTGAGTAGTGAAACATATTACCCCTTTCAAGTTTTCAACTAGATCTTTTACCACTGTTTTGGTCAGTGTTATATTTTAGTCAATGCTGCTGCTATGATAATAAGCGTGCTTCTCAATTTGAGTTCTATTGGGATTTGTCGAAAATTGTTTAAAAGTGTTATTTATTGTGCCATAAAGATGTGAAAGTGGCTTTGGGGAAGAAGCGAAGAGATGGGAAAAACGCTCCTTTGCAGCCATTGACATCTATTCAACGTCTTCACATCAGTCGTTTGGTAGAGAAACATGGAGATGATTACAAGGTTAAACAAAGCTCTTTGTCGAGATTTTCTCTTGAATTTTGGGGATGATATCGTACTTATCTTCAATTGTTTGTTTTATAGGGGATGTTTATGGACACGAAACTGAATGCTATGCAACACCCAGTAGCAAACCTGGAGAAGCTATGCAAGAGATATCACATGTACAAGGATAAGAATCCGCTACTTGTACCAAGTTGAGATTTGAGAATACGACAGTTTTGGAGCATTATGTTATTGTAATATGTATAAGTAACCTTAATTTTATTATATTATGCAATGGTTTATTTGGACAATCTCTCTCAATTTGAATGATTAACAATGTCTTTGTAATTATGGAATTTTAAGTAGCCAGTTCATGCTTCAAGTTTTGCAGGAGTTGGAACTTCAAGAAACTCTAGGTTTGGAACTGCTTTATGATGAATTGTTCAAGGGTATTTTAGACTTTTTACTTTCAAAATGAACTATATAATGGACATGTTTAACACCGTGAGAAAAACAGAGTTCATTTTACTTTCAAAATGAACTATATAATGGACATATTTAACACCATGAGAAAAACAAAGTTCATTTGAGACCAAGAGCCTAGAAAGAAACTGTTGTTATTCAATACAATTACAAGACGTGTCAAATATACTTGTTATTCAAGGCATGTTGAAAAGGCCCTAGAAGAAACAACTGAACCAAACAAATGTCCCATATCTTATCAAAAACATGAATATCTAGAGATAACGAATAAACAAAAAAATACGAACACTTGAGCAAATACGAGAAAGAGATGGATGAACTAGACTCCCATGAAAGCCCTCAACTGTGATTCCCAATGCTCCTTCGCCTGTCGAATCCTCTCCACTCTCTCTGTCCGAAGACGCTCCTCCCAGTATTCATGGCAGCTGATCGAGTAACAAGTTAGGAACTTGCAAAAGCGTATCTCTTATGAAACGTTTATGGTGTGATATGTAATAATAACGTACCTTCGGCTCAATAGAATGCTAAGCTCTTCCAAGTGCACGAAACCCTCGTAAACCCCTGCCTGAATTAAATACAAATCAAAATGCAAAAGAGAGTTACATAACCTATGGATTTTCATTTAACTACACTAAACTTTCCAATTTTCACATCTCTATTTTTGGAACTAAATGATGAAAATACCCTTGCAGCAATTTAGGGAACTCAGGCAAAATTCACTTAAGCAATATCACATTTTTAAGGGTATTTTCGTCATCTGAAATAACAAAGCTTACCTCTCGACACAAAGGGCATTTTGCTCGAGGCTCTGCAGCCTTTAGGCCATCAACAATGGTCACTGATGCAGCAGAGCAAGCACACATGTAGCAGAAAATATGACCACAGTTGAGCGAAACTGGATCGAAAACCGTGTCCTAACAATCGAAAAGAAAAAAATTAGAACACAAAAAAGACAAAATTACATATATATTTTTTCCATTCATCATTAAAACCTAAGCTACATTGTGATAAAATGTAACGAAAAGATATGCTACAGAAATATCGAGCTTACCAAGCATATAGAACAGATGAGGTCAATATCGAGCTTGACCGAGTCAAAGAGCTCACAAGAGAGAGACGGCTTATCATCTTTAACAGTAAGCGAGCATGCCTCGAATAAAGAACGAGCTTTCCTCGAGTTGACTTTGCTCTCTCTCAAATTGATGTGGAAAGCCATGAGCTCACAAAGCCAAGGGGATTGGAGGATTTCAATATGCATGCTTTGAGCTTGTGACTTGAAGGCCTGCCCTTGCTTAGAGTAATGAATCTGAACCCAAAACAAAAACATAAATAATTAAATTAAATACACTATCAATTCATTGGACAGGCATTTTTTGAAGTATATTCTACGTACTTTATCGTATTTCTTTAGTATTTTGCGGATTGCGACAGCGTTGATTAGTGCATAGGTGACCAAGTCCTTCCCTTCTTGAGTTAAGGTAATGTGGTTGCCTTGGAGCTTGCCTTTGAGCAAGATGAAATATTTACGGAAGCCTGAAGCGAGGTGGAGCTCGAGGAGCTTTTGGGCATGCTTGTTGAAGGAACCGACTACTGCAGACATTTCCTCCAGGAGGGAAGGGAAGAAGGTTCCATCGCAAACTGGCAAGAAACATGGGATGAAACAAAACTTAGAATGTTGTGTCGTTTTAGTACTATTCATCTAGTTTGGTCCTAAAAACAGACAGTAACATTGAAGCCAAGTACTCAGATCATCAAGACCATTTGTTTAGTCATAAAACAAACACTAACATCTAACCCTATTAGTTCAAGACAAGCTGTGTAACATCAAACCCAATAATTAGATCATCTAAACAATTCATTTAGCTATAAAACAAAAAACTTGAATCAAACCCAACATTCTCCAATCATCTAAATCATTCATTTAGCTATGAAACAAAAACTTCAATCAAACCCAATACTCTGTATCATCAAAAGCAAAAAAAAAAAAAACTTGAATCAAACCCATTACTCCAATGATCAAAACAATTCATTTAGTCCAAAAACAAAAACTCGAATCAAACCCAATACTCTGATTATCAAAATCATTCATTTAGCTCCAAAACTAACACATCTATCAAACCCAACATTCAAAATCATTCATTTTGCTACAAAACAAACACTTTTATCAAACCCCACACTCTCTCATCATTAAAGTCATTCATTTACCTCCAAAACAAAAACTTGAATCAAACCCAAATCATCAAAACCATTTATTCATCCTCAGAACTAATACTTATATCAAACCCAATACTCTGATCACCAAAACCATTCATTTAGCCCCAGAACAAACACTTGTATCAAACCCAATACCATAGTCACCAAAACCCCTACTTTTTATCAGTGAAAATGCCAATCCATAGAAGAAGAAAAGAAAACAGACGAACCCAGAAATTAAAACAAAGACATGAATCAGTAGAAGAAGAGCGATTCAGATTCTGAGCTACCATACCAGGGCATTGCTGGGGGCAAGTTTGGGGAGGAAGATCGACGGCACCATCGGAATCGGACGGCGGAGATTGGGGCAAGTGGCGGCGACACCTCTTCAGGATCTTCTTGAGCTTCTTGAACCCAACCCCAGGCAGCTTCTTCTCTTGGGCTTGCAGCATGTACTCCTGATATGTCTTGCAAAACTTCATCTTTCGACCAACCCACTTCTTCTTCTTCTTCTTCTTCTTCTTCTTCGGTTTCGCGGTTCGAGAATTGGGTTTGTATTCACCCCCACAAAAGAAATGTAAAATCTAACGGCTTCTCGTGAACAGGAGCTGTATTTATGCGGCCCTCACTCTCGTGACAAAGTCAAAATTAAAAAAATCGGAAACTTTCATTAAGCTCTCAACTGAATCTGTAGATCTGTGTGTGTGTGAGATATGGTTGCCACCTAAAAGGAATTAATCACGACGTGACGTGGAAATTTATATTTATCCGCGTGGCAAGCAAGCAACCATAAGATAGTCTCTATCAAGACTTTGGTGGTTTCTGTTATTTTAGTGGAAAAAAATATCGATAATATCCAAATCTTAATAAATCTTATGTTCATGAACAGATATATATAGATTATGAATATTTATATTTTTTTTTTGTTAAAGATTTTTTGTTACATATATTATATATATTAACCATAAAAAAAAATATACATATGAAACTATGTGTATAGTCTTTTCAAAAAAAAAAAAAAACTATGTGTATAGTATATTTAATATTACATGAGTATAATTGTGTATCACTTCACTTCATTTCAAAGAAAAAAATAATAATAAATGATTGTGTATCACTTATTAATCAGATCGGATCAGACAGCACATCAAACACACACATTGAATGACAATTCATGTGGCTTGTACCGAACGAGTTTGCATGTCGCTTTATAAGCAGATCGGATCAGACACACACATTAGATAACTTAAGATAGACAACTACAAATAACATAAACAACTCAAATCATAACAATTGTTGCCCTCACTAGAATTCGGACCCTGATGACTAAGAAAAATAACTGGACTAGTTATGATATATTATCGATTTTTGTTATTTTAGACAAATCATTACCTAATTAAAAATCTAATATCCAAACTTTATAAATCCTATCATCAATACCATATCTTATAACACTATGGTGTTCTATTATATATATAGATATGGTTACTTGTATATGGGTCTATAAACTATAATAAGGAGATGAATAAACACTACAAGTTGGATTGAGAAAGCTTGTTATAAAGTAAACGTAGTATTAACAGAAACTAAGGTTTTTATTGGTGGAGTGTTTATTTGTTCCTGTCATTGTCCATCTATTGTCTTGTTTCATGCCCATAGTTTGAGGTAATGAAATTGTTTATGAGTTTGGCCATTTTAATTATAAATAAACCAGTCCACTTTTAATTACATTACCTATATATGTAATGTGGCTCAAGTCTATTGTGATTAGGAATTGGGATATATACTTATATATGTATAAAAAAGTCATGTTTTTAGATGTTTGTCATTTAATAAGATGTCACGTGAGAAGATTTAAATTCAAAAAAATCACCTTTTGTTTATAAAAAAATAATCAAAGAGTATACAAATTATTGAGATTTCCTGTAGTACATATCATATAGATTAGAACGTATATATGTTCTAGAAAAAAATATTAAATTATTTTTTTTCACTTGTGATTAATGAATTTGATATATTATAATTAACTGAAATTAGAATTTAGTAAATAAAAAAATCACAAACTCTATATGAACTTTACTCAAGTATAAAAAAAAATAACGAAAAAACATTTTCATTCTGATTATTTCGTTCAAAATGTTTTTAAATCCATCAATAAGTACAAGAATGTTCTAGAAATGCAAAAATAACATCTGAAGAGTTCACAAAATGATGGTTATCATTGAAAATATTTACATTTATCAAAAAAAAAAACGGTGCACTAGTTATTTTTATAAATACAGATGGCCACGTAGGACGGGAAAGAGCTCGCGTGTACAAATTGAGGACGTAACAGACAATATCGTTGTCCGAACAATACGTTACACGTGAGCCATTTCTTCACGGACAAGTAGCTCTCCCTATGGCCCACCAATCAGATTCCAATCATCATCTCCCTTTTCCCCAACTTAACAACCCAACTAGAAACTCACACGTGTAAAGCTCCACATGAACAACACACGTGTGACACCAGTAAGGCCCTGTTTGGAATGTACACAGTACAAGCCCACGAGAAGAATTAACAACGTTGTGATCTGTCTCTCCACGTGGATGGAATCAGAACCGTTGGATCGTTCCTTTTTTAATTACCACGCTAATTAAAATCCCCTATAAATAATTAAATTTCCCTCGCTCCAAATCTGCAACTCCAAGCTCACAAATCACAACCCAACAGAAGCTGAGTTCAGAGAGAACAGAGAAGGATTGTAATGGCGGCGATGTCCGAGAAACAGGTTATGGTGGTCGGAATCGACGACAGCGAGCACAGCATGTACTGTCTGCAATGGACGATCGATCATTTCTTTGCTCCGTTCACCGGAAACTCGCCGTTCAGGCTCGTCCTCGTCCACGCCAAGCCTTCTGCTACTTCAGCTATGGGTCTCGCCGGTCCCGGTACGGATCTTTCAATTTCGTCTCTCTTTCAAAGTTTTGTAGTACATCTGATCAGAACTTCAAAAGGGTCATTTGATTTTGTTCTAAAGTTGCTTGCTTTATGTATCTACATGTATGGGGTTGATGATTTGAGTAAGAATCATGGATTTGAAGTTGGTATTTTTTGAAATTCTCATTGTGTGGTCAAAGTCAAAAGGGTTTTTTGAAATTTTGCATTTTGGCTTCTCTAGTATGTGGTTTATGGGTTTGGTGATGATTGGATTCTAAGAAGCAAATAGTTGGATTTGTGATCAATTGTAGGAGCTGCTGATGTTTTGCCGTTTGTAGAGGCGGATTTGAAGAAGATTGCAGCTAGAGTTGTTGAAGCTGCCAAGGGACTTTGTGCCAATAAGGTAACCAAACAATTTGATCATGTATTTGTAGCACACAAAGATCTAATTAACTTGGTAAATTGCTTAGTCTTAGCTGTATTGGTGCTAAACATTACGGGTTTTGTTCAGGTAAATGATGTGCTGGCAGAGGTAGGAGAAGGAGATGCCCGTAATGTTCTCTGTGAGGCTGTCGAGAAACACCATGCTTCTATGCTGGTTGTTGGCAGTCACGGGTATGGAGCGATTAAAAGGTACTATACTCTCTAATTACGTGCTCAGTTTCAATCAAGTTATGGTTCTCAGGTATACTTGTAATTTGCTAACATTTTGAGAACTAGCTAATCAAGGTGCTATAATTTTGAATCCTTGCTCGATCATCATTAATTATGCTGTTAGTTACTTCCATTGTGTCACTTTGCATGTGATTAGGCCTAAAAATGTATCTATGTGCTTGACACTGAGTTTTGACGCTATTGCAGGGCTGTTCTGGGCAGCGTAAGCGACTACTGTGCTCACCATGCTCATTGCTCAGTGATGATTGTGAAGAAGCCTAAAACGAAACACTAAGGTCTATATTGTGAAGAAGCCTAAAGTGAAGCTGTGGCTTTTATAGAAGCTTGAACCATTATGGTGGTTGAGTTTGCTGAATAAGAAAGATAGTTGATGCATAGCACTAGCAGCATCTTTGTATTATTTTTTTACACTGGCTTCGATGCTGAGCCATGGCAAGTATACATCTAATCGTGTGCTTCTCGTTCTTATCATTGACACAATGTGTGTAAATCAATAAGTAGGATTTGTTGGAGACTACATGTGTAAATGATGCAACACAAGAACTCATAATCGAAAGCTCACACAACAATGATCATCAACAGTTACTAATCTTTTATTGAACCTCAAATCAATAGCAACAATCAAGTCTATGTAAAGCATACACAACAAAGAAACATCAAGACATAATAGGAACTGAATTAGCAATGAGTAAGCATAAATTAGTAACATACCCAAATGTAGCATCGTCTTCTT
>JAYMSW010002503.1:0-13733 GCA_036897725.1 Erodium texanum | reverse complement strand
GACGCAGCCTCCGTAGTGGGAAACCGGCCGCGACGCTTCGGATGGAAATCAGAAGCGACGCGCCACTAGCAATGCTCTTATCATGAGAGGATATAATATAAGACTTTTATGGTTTCTAAACATGTTTTTATATATTTTTTTACAGGTAGCCTCTTAACAATCCCCGGTGAGGAAATAGTGATCCTGATACTTGTGGTACTGCCTCAGATTTTGCTGAATACTTTTGAAGCCCCAGGTAGCTGTTCTTCCAATCAAACATTTTGTTTGCGGGACCCTCCATTTCAT
This sequence comes from Erodium texanum, assembly GCA_036897725.1. NCBI lineage: Eukaryota > Viridiplantae > Streptophyta > Magnoliopsida > Geraniales > Geraniaceae > Erodium > Erodium texanum. The sequence continues at coordinate 13,448 of JAYMSW010002503.1, read as the reverse complement.
GTCATTATGGCTAAGATTAAAATTCGCTGGAAAGGACTCTTATTCAGATTGATTGAAAGAATTGAGCGGAAATTGGTGGGGTATGCCAGGCCCATGCAGCAGTGCAACACATAGGTGACACTCGAGAGCCCCAGGTTTATCTTAATGTTCTACTGTAATTACGTGTATCCTTAGAGTACCTGAAATGTTATTCATAGTTTGTTTAACTCCTGCTATAGGTTGAAGACAATTTTAATGCAACAACTGCTCGGATCAGGCTGGAGACAGACGGGATCCAGAAAATGTGGTAACTTCCTCCTCTTCCTCTTCCACGCGTGGATTTTAATAGTTAAGAACTGATTCTATAGTACCCAAATTATTAGTAATGAATACCCCTAGAAGAACATTATTGATACGTATTTAATAATATCATGTACCGACATGGGATGGAAGATGCTTAGCAGATCCAAAGATTCTATCACATGTTTGTCAATCAACTTCATATTCTATATCAGCTGCATATATGAAACTATATGACGTTGGTTCAATAATTTGTTTCTGTGCTGGCAAATAGGACCAAATACTCAAATCAGACCGCATCTACAATGACATTGTTGATAAATCCAGGGGTTGGGTTCTGATAAAATAAATTTATTTAATTTCTATTGTTGTTAAATCCTGTTATTAATATAAACCTGCCCACTTCACTTCACGACTGATTGATTCTATTAACTAATACCATCTCCATATTTCTGTATATATACTTGTCTGAGGTCTTGATTCTCTATAACTGATAAGTTCAGGACATGTTGTGGTGACAGAAATGGCAAGTGTTGTAAGAGACATTCTAATGCACCCTGAAGATATCTATCCACTACTGAAAATGAAGATGGTAATATGGAATGTGGAGAAGCAGATAAGCAGTACTGCACAATCACGGCCGCAACACTGGGCTTTCTACTATGCTATGCTATGCTTTACAGAGTTTCACGTGGTTACGCACTTGTCATTTGCCAGCTTCATAATGATGAGATCCGTGATGCTGTGAGTAAATTTCAACCTAATCCTCGCTTTCATTACTTATTTATTTTTGAAAATATGAAATGAGCTGAAAATGTGCTTTTAGCATATTTGAAAGGCAGTGAAAGACATGACAATTCCTCTTGCACTGCTAGTTTTGTGAGAGCAATGAGACTCAGTGTGGAAAATATTTATATAATTTTAAAAGTCAACAAGTGAGTACTATAGGACCACAAAGGATAATTAAGGGATTAAGAAAGAGTTGATACACGTCTTCGACCCATAACTACTAGACTAGTTTTTTAGGGTTAGAGTGATGTCCAATAAGTTTCTGGAAACAAAGGGAAATACTATTCAATGGAGGATGAGATTCAAAATGAGACCATCACACACTCTATCGTCAAAGCGGAAAAATGAAGAGTGATGACGGTCTTTGTTATCATGAATATACATCTGAATAATGTTCTCGTCATTACGCGGATCTGTAACACCCATGAACTTTACATTTAGCTCTGTGATGCTGTCAATAAATTTCAATCAATACATGCTTTTATTTTATTTAAAAAAAAAATATGAAATGGGGTAAAAATGAAGTGCTATTATAATTTTTGAAGGTCAGTGAAAGACATGACAATGTCTCTTGTAGTTGCACTACTAATTTTGTGAAAGCAATGAGACTCGGTTTGAAAAATATTTATATAATGTTAAGATTCAACAAGTCTAGGTCCCATGTCTGGTAAGTAACCCAACATAAGTAATTTGAAGTAATACAACTTAAACTATTACTACACAAGTACACGTGTTTCACATTTCTTGCCTAGTAGAAAACTAGGAATCAATTATGTGTGCATAAGCCCTCTTGTGCTGAAAAGCATGAAAATTAAATATCAGGACTACTATTTGTTACAGTTGATGTGATTGTAGATTTTTTCCCTAATTGGACTATTTGTTACAGTTGACGTGTTCATAAAATTATAGATCTTTTCCCTAATTGGAAGCTTTACATTCTCTCTATATGTTCCACAGGTACTTGTGTTCTATTTGGTTCTGCGAGCCCTTGACACTGTCGGTTTGTTACAATCCTAGCTTTTTTTTGTTTCCTTAAATCAGGACCATTCAGTAATCATCATCATATCATCTTTTTTATTAAACTGTCCGCCTCTTTGTTTTTCTTGAATTCATTTAACTCTTAAAGCCAATGGCAATGAGTTATTACTTATCTTGCGCTGACATCATGATACGGTTTGATGAGTCTATTGGCGCAAGTCTAGGTCCCACTGTCTTTTTTATCTTCCAAGTATATCCCTAGAATTAATATACTTTTTTTTTTATCAGCCAAAAAACCAATTTATTAAAAACCTGACCTCGGCTCCCAAGAAAGAAGATCGGAGAACAGCAAACCAAAGGACTGTTACAAACCCGAAAACAAGGGGCAATAACATAGGAAGGATAAGAACTCTAAAAAAGCTTAAGAATCAACGAAAAGCTTGACAACATCCTCGTCACATGCCGCAGAGGTGAATCCCAAACCTTTAATATACTAAAATAGACAAACCCTTTCTACGATCAAGTTAGAAAATGTAACCCTCAATTACACCAATAGACCCTTTATATCTTTATCATCCATTTGAATAGGGATTAATGGTAACCAATCTTGTGAGTGCACTTCAAACATTTTAGACATTTCTTTCATAATCTCTTGTTATTTTGTAATATTAGGGTTTAATAGTTTATCTGAGTCTCTCTAATTGTTTATTTGCAGAGGACAATATGGATTTACCTGCTGATATCAAAATATCTATCTTGAGATCTTTTCACCGTCACATATTTGATATTGACTGGAAATTTTCTTGTGACAGCAAATGCATGTTTCGCTAACTGAGGCCATTGTGTTTCCAAGTAATATTCTAATTCCTAAGCTTAGTCTTCTCTTGTGTTCAGGTGGTACAACAGACTGCAAAGATCTTATGGATCAATTTCACCATGTCCAGAGAGCTTTTTTGGAGCTCAAAAAGAGGTTACTCATCTCTGTATTTCTCACAATATCAACATATTCTATTCATTTCCATCAAGCCCGATTCTTGATTTCCGCTAAATTCGTTACCTACGGGCATGTAGATTTCGGGATCAATGGGGCTTATACTTTGAAGAGCTCTTTACATTTAATTACTATATACCAGAGTCTTTAGTCATGCTGTTTTGTCCAGTCAAGTGTCAACCATGAACACAATTATATGGAATAGAAACACAGTTACACTACATGATTTTTCCTATTTATATTATCTATTTAGAAGCTGTCACTGTGATGAACAAGTAATGAATGCCTTTTGCCCCAACTGGTGATTTTTTTTTTCCATCAGCAATAAAATGATATATTAATAAACAGAGAAATGGGAGCAACATGCTCCTGGCCAATATATTTGGCAGTACATGAACAGGAGAAAGAAATTGAAAGAGACATAAAAAGAAGATGAAAAAAAAATCAAGAAAGAGAAAGCGTATTTACTAAGGAGAACTTGCCAGAAAGGAGTTTCAGTCAATTTTTTGTTCTCGTCTGAGTAACTTACATAATTAGACTATATTTGCAGTTATCAAGAGGCAATTGAAGAAGTTGTCAAACTAATCGGTGAAGCAAAGGGCAAAATTTGCAATCAATGAGGTTTGTACTGCCTCGAACCATCCAAATGACTTGACACTTTTCACTTGAATTGGCTCATTCGAAATCTTCAGTTGTGTGTACTATTAGTCAGTTATGTTGTTGACCCAAAGTAGAATATATAAAAATTGTTACATTTCATGCTAATGACCTTTTGTTCACTTTGCAGGTAGAAACAGTCGATGACTTGAATGAATATTCCCATTATGCTGCGGGACTTGTTGGATTAGGATTGTGCAAGCTTTTTCATGCCTCTGGGTTGGAAGATTTGGTTCCTGATAATCTATCCAATTCCATGGGTTTATTTTTTTAATGTGATTCTTTGATATCTTGTAACTAGTGCTTTTGGTTCAGTCACAAATTTCGGTTGGAAATAAGTACTGATTGTAGTGCTCTCTGCCTTCCAATTATTGCAGAAAGATCATATCATAAAAGATTTTTTGGAAGACATAAATGACGTACCTAAGGTGCGCATGCTCTGGCCTCGGCAGATTTGGAGTAAATATGTTGACTCACTGGAGGTATGTCTGCTTCTCTCTTATTCGTTCTTATCTTCAGGAAACAACATATTTGGGATCATTATATGGGGATTAATTTGATGATTGATATGTACCTCAGGACTTGAAAGATGAGGAAAACTCGGGCAAGGCTTTGCAATGCTTGAGTGAAACGGTCACGAACGCTTTGATGCATGCCGAAGATTGCCTCAAGTACATGTCTTATTTGCAAGATACCTCTATATTTCGATTATGTGCAATCCCTCTGGTAGGATCTGGAACCTTCATTTTGATGCATTTATTCAAGTTTCTACTTAGAGAGTGTTTTTTTATGTTAGAAAAGCTTTCATCTTTTTTAGGTCATGTCAATTGGATCACTAGCTTCATGCTACAACAACATCGAAACTTTCAGAAATGGAGTGAAACTGAGGCGTGGTAAGCTTATGGTAGATTGAAACCAGGGGCATTTAATCACAACCAATGTGATGCTGACTTTCTTTTTTCTGTACCCAGGTCAAGCAGCGAAAATATTCAACCAAACCAGAGAAATGTCTGATGTTTATGATGCTTATATCGAGTATTCTGGTATATTGTGGTCGAAGGTACAGATTCACTTTTTATTGATCAAATTTTTATCGAGTTAAACAGATGATTGATTAGACTAAAAACTTAAGTTGATAGTTTTGTACTGATAATTGTCATTTGCAATATGTATATAGGTTGAGATGGATGATCCTAGTGCTACAGAAACATTGAGCAGTATAGAAGCAATTCAGAAATTTTGCAGAAACCCGTGTCTCAAACAATAGGTAACGTAGAAGTTAACATTTTCTCTTGTCTGAACAATGTACTCTGATAATATATATGTTTTTGACAATTCTTTTATGGTTCCACCAGGAGATATTACATTACCAAGAGGGAGTAGGATGCAACTCTTTCCTTGTGAACTTGTATGCTTTTTGTCTTGTGAATTGGTGGTCAATATTATTGTTACTCAATCAAGTTCTCGGCAAAAGCAGAGGGGTTAAACTTAATAAATAAATGATGGGTGCACCAGTGCAGAATGGAACACTAAGCCCCTTGTTCTCTAAATAGAAAATAAATCTGCTTATGTTGGAGAGAGCTCTTCACCACTGGGCCAACATAAGTTGCTCAAGTGATTGTTATACCCTCCATTTCATCCTATGATTTTTATGTAGCTGCGTACCTATAAAATTAGTGACTGTTTTAAACTTTCGGATATTATTTTAGAAACATTCATATTTTCAGTTTACTGTTTTTGCTCCATAAAGAAGTAGACATGCTTAAATAATGTGAATTTTGGGGTCAGTTAAAGCCGGTAAACATTCATGCTGGAACTCTTCCTACTTTGTATAAATGTTTTGGATTGTTCGTGTTGGATTTCTACCTTTTTCATACAGGATACTTGGAATAATAGCTGCGGTCTTAGCAAGATTGAGGATCTTGATCACAAATACGCCAAGAGAAGATTCTAGTTGAGGAATGAGCTCAACCCAATTTATATGTAGTTTGTACGTGGAAAGATTATTTTAGTCAAAAGCAGTGCAGTTTTGCTTTCTTTATAAGATAGCATATGAAGATTGTGCCACATCATTGCACGTCAGTTTATGGTTTCTGATCCTCTGTATATTTGTTTCCAGGACTTGTAAGGACAAGATGAGCTATTCTGATGTTTATGCTATGACTGATTTATGCATTGAGATCCAAGTAAGATATGTTCACTTGCCCTTCTAAAATACTAGTAGTACATTCAACAATATGGGACTTAAAATTATACGTAAAACTGTGAATTAGTGGGGTGCGCCAGGCCCATGCAGCAGTGCAACACATAGGCGACGCTCGTGAGCCCCAGTAGCAAGCTACTGTAGTTGGCCCTCCCCCTTAAAAAATAAATTTAATATCGTGTGGGCCAATGACCCACATATCAGATATTAAACTGATAAGAACAGATACTACACTTGATCTTAGCCAAAAGGCCGAGAAAGGTATGATTGTTCTCATATCATACTTCTCTTTTTATTCTGGCGCTCCTTTGGTTCACCCTCATGCACAATCGATGTGGGATACTGCATTAACTCAAACAAACCAGAGCGGAAAAATTACAAATGAAACATGAATGACCGAAACCAAATGACAAATGCGAAAAATGAAAGATAATTGAGAGCCTGGTGACTAAGGAACATCCGTTAAGGAAATGGCAAGCGCTGTGAGAGATATTCTAATGCACCCTGGAGATATCTATCCACTGCTGAAAACGAAGATGGTGATTTGGAATGTGGAGAAGCAGACAAACAGTCAATCACAATCACGGCCACAACACTGGGCTTTCTACTATGCTATGCTTTACAGAGTTTCTGGCAGTTTTGCCCTTGTCATTTACCAGACGAGCTCCGTGATGTTGTGAGTAAATTTCAACCCAATTCATGCTTTCAATTTATTTATTTTGAAAATATGAAATTAGCTGAAAATGAAACGCTTCTAAAGGACAGTGAAAAACATGACAATGTCTCTTGCAGTATTCAGAAAATTATAGACCTTTTCCCTTATTGGAAGGTTTACATTCTCTTCATGTTTCACAGGTACTTGTATTCTATTCGGTTGTGTGACACTGTCGGTTTGTTACTATCCTAGCCATTTTCCTTTTCTGTTCCTTAAATCAGGACCATTCACCTGTCACCATAACATTTTTTTATTTTTGTTTTTTTATTGAATTCATTGGGCTCTTGAAGCCAACAGCAATGAGTATTGAGTTGTTACTGTACCAGTAGGGTGTCCTTGTTATTGTAATTTAATTTGAATTAGCATAAGCTTCCTAACCAAACCAGGCGTGAGACCATATTAAAGGTCCCAGCTAGTGGGTGCAGATCATAATGTGCTTGTCAAGTGGTGTGATGCCATGTAAAAGCCCAATCGAATTTAGAAGCTCAAGCTAATAGGTGGAGACTTCAATATGCCTATCAAGTGGTCACTTAATCTAAATTCTTCCTATGTGGGATGACACTTCAACACCTACAAATGGCATGTTATTTTGTAAAATTCGACTGCTTTGAAAATTGGATTGTAATAGTTTACATGACTCACTCCAATTGTTTATTTGCAGAGGACGATATGGGCATACCTGCAGATATCAAGATACCTATCTTGAGATCTTTTCATCATCACATATATGATATTGACTAGAAGTTTTCGTGTGAGTATCCAGAATTTCTTGTAACAGAGCAAATGGATGTTTCTTCTATGAAACTTCTGTTCTTGAACATTTTCCTTTTATTTTCAACATGCACACTTCACAAGTCAAAGTATGTTTATGTCAATTGAACCAAAAATGCTTCTTATCACTTGCCCAGTCATCAAGTCTTATTGTCAGCTCTCTGGTCAAGTTTGGATGCAGAGTTTGTTTCACCAGCTGAGGTGATTGTGTTCAGGTGGTACGACAGGCTGCAAAGATCTTATGGATCAATTTCATCTCCAGAGTGCTTTTCTGGAGCTCAAAAAGAGGTTACTTCTCATCCATTTGCATGGATCAATTTCAATGTCACCTGTGCTTACATAATTCGACTACATTTGCAGTTATCAAGAGGCGATTGATGAAATTGTCAAACCAATGGGCGAAGGAATGGCAAAATTTGCTCTCAATGAGATTTGTGTGTTATTAGTCATCCTTCATGAAAAACGATTTGTTGGGAGCTAAACATTAATGTTCTATAACTTTAATGGATTTTTCTGTTTCAAAGAACATGCCAAAGTGATGAGATGTATGTTATAAAATTCTGGCTGAAATTAATTGGGTAGCACTAGATATCCTAGATAACGTGAACTGTTGACTCAAAGGCAAACATGTATCTTAGGCCAAAGAATTGTGACATGTCATGCTAATGATCTTTTGTTGATTGTGCCGGTAGAAACAGTCAATGACTTGGATGAGTATGCCCATTATGTTGCAGGACTTGTTGGATTAGGATTCTCCAAGCTTTTCTATGCCTCTGGGTTGGAAGATTTGGCTCCTGATAATCTGTCCAATTCCATGGGTTTATTTCTTCCTACATATATCTAACAACTAGTGTTTTTGGCCTCGGTCACATTTTTTTGTTGGAAGTTCTGATTGGATGTCTGCTAATCTGTTAAGGTCCTGGAGCCGGGAACGGGTAATGGGTCCTTGAGGTGCCGTTGTAGAAGTCGTTCTTCGGGGTGACCGAGACGCTCGCTGTCTGCGTTTACCTATCATGCACAATAACACAACAACTAACTGCCACTCTTTCTCTTACACGCACTCAAGAATTTAGACTAATATTGTGGCTGCTTTATTTGATACTAGAATGAGACTTAAATACATAATTCCAAACCCTACTAAAAGGAAAGACTTGGTGAATACTTCACCTATTTAGGAAATATAGTAATAACTCAAATATTATAAGATACTATGATATATTTAGGAAATATAACTAATAAACCTAATTGCCACAACCCCCTTATTCTTTCCTTTCCTTTTCCATGCGTGCTTGATGGTATATAGCTTCAAGACCCTAACATAATTCTTGCAGAAAGATCATATCATGAAAGATTTTTCGGAAGACATAAATGAGGTACCCAAGGTACGCATGTTCTGGCCTCGGGAGGTTTGGAGTAAATATGTTGACTCGCTGGAGGTATATATGTGAGCTCCTTACATTTCTTCCTCTCTCTTTTCTTGGTGCCATTATATAGGATTATTATGATGATTAATATGCACCTCAGGACTTGAAATATGAGGAAAACTTGGCCAAGGCTTTGCAGTGCTTGAATGAAATGATCATAAATGCTTTGATGCATGCTGAAGATTGCCTGCGAGATACCTCTATGTTTCGACTATGCGCAATCCCTCTGGTAGGATCTGAGTCCTTCATTTCAATGCTTTTTACTCAAGTTTTTACGTATAGAATGTTTTTTTTGCACTATCTTAATTGGCAGAATTAGATTCTCATTTTATGAGACAATTAAAATAATCTGTTATTTACTTGGCTTAGGGTCGTTGTGTTCATGATAGAAAAGCTTTCATCTATTTTAGGTCATGTCAATTGGACCACTAGCTTCATGCTACAACAACATAGAAACCTTCAGAAGTGGAGATAAATTGAGGCATGGAAAAGACTATAACAGACTGAAACCTGAGGCATTTAATCGTAAGCAATGTGATGCGATGCTGATTTCTTTTTTTTCTTTACACAGGTCTTGCAGCAAAAATATTTGATCAAACCAGACAAATATCTGATGTTTATCATGTTTTCATTGAGTATTCCAGTATACTGCAGTCAAAGGTACATATACACTCTTTATTGGCCAAATACCCAAAAATTATGTTATGTTTTTGGGGTTAGTAAACAAGTTATGCTAGCAGATGAGGTAAATAAAAGCCAAATTAAAACTTGTTATGTATGTTTGTCTGATTTTGTGAATTACGTAGCAAGGAGCATGACTCTTTAATTGTCAAGTAGAATTACAATTATACCTACTTAAGCTGGTAGGATTGTAGGAAGCAGGCAAAAATAAAATACAAAGATCCCATATGATTAGTTGAGGGCCCGCCCAGCTGTCGTTTTATACTAAAAATTGACATTTGCAACATATAGAAAATTGAGCTGGATAGAAGCAATACAGAAAATTTGCAGAAACCAGTGTCTCAAACGATAGGTAATGTTGAAGTTAATATCAAGTTCTCAGCAAAATCAGAGGGTTTAACTGCATACATAAATGATGAATTGCTTATTTATTATAGAGTTGGAAATCAGGACCTTGCTTATGTTGAAGAGAGCTCTTCACCGCTGGGTCAACTTAAGTTGCTCAAGTGATTGTTGTCCTCTACATTTCTTATTTCCATCCTACGATTTTTATGCGCGTAAAATTGGTGACTATTGTAAATTTTCGGATATTATTTTAGAAATATCCATATTTTCAGTTTTACCGTGTTCTTTCCATAAAGAAATGGACATGCTTAAATAATTTGATTTTTAGTCTTAGTTAAAGCCTGTAAACATTAAAAGCTCATGCTGGAAGTCCTCCTACTTCGATGAAGCGCACTGCGCACAAGCTGAAAGGTCAGCTCTGAGTAGTCTTCAGTGACCACAGTGCGAGCCTGTGTGAGTTTCTGATTTTGCTGTATTTGCTACAGCTGCTAGTTTCGAGATGGTGCATATGAGTTAAAGATGAGCACCTTTGAGATAATTAACGAACACGATAGAAGCATCAAGTAGGACTCAGTCAGTGACCATTTCCACTCCTGATCCAGCCTGATTATGTAGTTGAAATGAGCTTAAGAACTTTTAAAATGTGATTGGAGCAGTAGTATGAGATCATTTTGCATTGTTGTGTATATATATGTTTTGGAATAGTACCTGCAGTCTTAGCAAGATCAGGGATCTTGATCACTAATGTGCCAGGATCCTTTTGTGGGGAGATTAATGTTTTAAGTCACGTTCTACAGCGAGAAGATTCTAGTTGAGGAAGAAGTATAATGAGCTCAACTCAATTTATATTATTGTTTATCCGTGAGAAAATTATTTTAGTCAAAAGCAGTGCAGTTTTGCTTTCTTTGTAAGATTGGATATGATGATTGTGCCACATAATTACATGTCAGTTTATGGTTTCTGATCCTCTCTGTACTTGTATTTGTTTCCAGGACTCTTCTTTTGCAATGGACAAGATGAGTAATTCTGATGTTTATGCTGTGATTGATTTGTGCATTCAAATCCAAGTAAGATATGTTCACTTGCCCTTCTAACTTTTTAGTTCTGCAATGCCAATACTTCACTTGTGTAGTACATACAAAAATGATATGGGACCTAAAGTTGTAACTATGAATTGGTAGGGTGTGCCATGCCCATACAGCAGTGCAAAGCATGGGCGACACTTTGAGAGCCCCAGTAGCAAGCTACCGTGATTGGCCCTCCCCATCAAAAAATAAATTTAATATCGTGTGGGGCGATGGCCCCCATATCAGATATTAAACTGATAAGAACAGATACTACACTTGATCTTAGCCAAAAGGCCGAGAAAGGTATGATTTGCTTGATATCATACTTGTCTTTTTATTCTGGTGCTCCATTGGTTCACCTTCATGAACAATCGATGTGGGATATTGCATTTACTCAAATAAAACAAATGCACTCCGCTGATGTGGGATACTGCATTAGCTGAGATCATCTTGCACTGTTGTGTAAATGTTTTGGATTGTTCGTGTTGGATTTCTACCATTTTACACAGGATATTTAGAATAGTAGCTGCGGTGTTAGAAAGATTGAGGATCTTGATCACAAGTACGCCAGGGCCCTTGTGTAAGGTAAATAATGCTTCAAGTCATGTTCTACAAAGAGAAGATTCTAGTCGAGGAATGAGCTCGGCCCAATTTATATGTAGTTTGTATGTACATGGAAAGATTATTTTAGTCAAGAGTAGTAAATTTTGCTTTCTTTATAAGATAGGATATGAAGATTGTGCCACATCATTGCATGTCAGTTTATGGTTTCTGATCCTTTGTACTTATATTTGTTTGCAGGACTTGTAAGGACAAGATGAAGATTGCTGATGTTTATGTTAAGATTGATTTGTGTGCATAAATCCAAGTAAGATAAGTTCACTTACCCTTCCAAGGGTTTAGTTGTGCAATGTCAATACTTAAAAACTTGTAGTATATTACAATGATATAGGACTTAAAATTGTAACATATGAATTGGTGGGGTGTGCCAGGCCAATGCAAAGTGCTACGCATAGGCGAAGACGCTCGAGAACCTCAGTAGCAAGCTACTGTGGTGGGCCCTCCCCCTCAAAGAATAAATTTAATATCGATATTAAACTGATAAGAACAGACATTACACTTGATCTTAGCCAAAAGGCCGAGAAAGGTATGATTTGTTTGATACCATACTTATCTTTTTATTCTGGTGCTCCTTTTGTCCACCTTCATACCCAATCCATGTGGGAGCTAAGTTACTGGTAAATATAAAAAAAGAAGCAAACTCATCTTTGTTTATGTCACCAAACTAATCTGATCTACCTAAATTAGATTGTTTCTGTCAATGTGTAAAATGTAATTGAAGGCTTAGTTAATTTTGGCATTACCTAGCAAGAAAATGAATCTCCTCTCTATACTACTATAATACACAGGTGAAAGGGCCGTGCTTGCGTATAATTTTGGCCTGATGTGTATAAATCAAACAAGCAAATCTTTTACTTTCAGTGTCAATAAGCTTAATTGCCTCAATTTGAGATCATTAGTGTATTTTATTGAGTAGCTCAACCAATCAAGACTGAATTTTAAATAGATCATCTTAAGTTACGAGTTTTTTTATTTATCTGAACATCTTAAGTTACGAGTTACATGATGTTACTACCATAATGTGTGACTATAGTTGGATGAAATTGAAGTGGATGCTCATGATCTGAAGAATTGGAAATACAAGAACTGATCTTTTCTATACTATGTGTTGTTTGATGTAATACAATGAGAGACATATAAATATGGTTGTGTACAGGTACGTGAACAGGTACTAGTCAAATTAGAAGACACCAAATGAATCAAGATAATGAACCAAGATTAGATTCAATAATTGTTAATGAATGTAGACAATGTATTTGTAATACTCCCCCTCAAGTTGGAGCATGGATGTTAGCAATGCCCAACTTGTGATGAGCTCGAGGAAACGATCTTTACCAAGCCCTTTTGTGAAGATGTCTGCTAATTGGTGTTTGCTGGAAACCGGACGAGGATGGAGAATATTAGCCTGAAACTGTTAGCGCACAAAATGACAATCGATTTCAATATGTTTCGTCTGCTCGTGAAAAACAGGGTTGGAAGCAATGTGAATAGCAGCGTTATTGTCTCAGAATAATGGTATTGATGTAGTCTATGGTGCTTGGAGATCAGCGAGTAACTAGCGAAACCAAACAATTTCTCGGCTGGTGGTGGCCATGGCACGATACTCTGCTTCAGTGGAGGAACACAAAACCACACTTTGTTTCTTAGAACGTCGGGAAATTGGGGTAGAACCAAGGAAAAGGATATAACCAATGGTTGATTCGCGTGTATCTGGGCAACCTACCCAATCGGCATCACAATAGGCCTGCAAAGAGAGATTATTATCTGCTGGTAAGAATGACCCATGACCTGGGGCACTCTTGAGGTATCTAAGAACATGCAAGGCTGCATCTATATGAGGTTGGCGAGGAGCGTGCATGAACTGACTGAGGATATGAACTGCATAGCTGATGTCAGGCTTAGTGATGGTGAGGTACATGAGACGTCC
>JAYMSW010002502.1:0-13734 GCA_036897725.1 Erodium texanum | reverse complement strand
TTGTGAGCCGCGGGAACGAGTCGCCCGGGATCCCGTGGGTGTTTCTCAAGCCGTTTCTGATTAGCGATTCCGGTGAGTTCTCCGATGAAATCGAACCCCTCTTCGATTTGGGGTTTTCTTCTTCGTCTTCCCCTTTTTGATTCTGATTGTGAAGTTGTGGAATTGTGAAAATGTAGATCGAATCGCTATGGAGAAATGTAACGGAGTGGTCGTGGTATCGGCGGTGCTGAACAATCACGACATGATCAGGCAACCCAGAGGGCTCGGATCGAAAACCCCAAGCATGGTGTGCTTCTTCATGTTCGTCGACGACGTGACCCTCCAAGCGCTTCACAACCACATCCTAAAACCGACCCAATCCGGAGACCACAAGCTCGGTTTCTGGAGAATCGTCAACGTTTCCAAAGAGGGCTTGTACGAATCTCCGGCAATGAACGGAGTGAGTCCGAAGTATCTGGGTCATATGCTGTTCCCGAATTCAAAATACAGCATCTGGGTCGATGCGAAATTGCAGTTAATGGTTGATCCATTGTTGTTGATTCATGCGCTTATTGTGAAGGAGGACTCGGATATGGCGATTTCGAAGCACCCTTTCTTTGTTGATACAATGGAGGAGGCTATGGCTACTGCGAGGTGGAAGAAATGGTGGGATGTTGATGGATTGAAGAGGCAAATGGAGACTTACTGTGAGAATGGTTTCGTGCCATGGTCGCCCGAGAAGAAACCTTACTCCACAGGTATGAATTTGATTTCTCTTTGCATGCATATAATGATTTCACGTAGATCATATATTAAGCGTGTTGTTTGAACTGAATCCGATATAATGCCTGATAGAATTCGTAATTAAGAATGATAACTGAAGATTAAACGAAAAATATTTACATGATTTAAAATTTGGTGATATTCTCTGATCACATTCTAGGCTAGATGATGCATTGAGATCAATAGAAGTAGATGTGGCCATTGGGTCACCATATAATGATCAAACTTAGCTCCCATGCATACATGTATGTATTCATTTGTATACATATATAGTATTTGTATGTATCAGATGGAAACTATTTTATTAGTATCTTGTTACTCTAAATTGATGATAAAAAAGGAAATGGGTGTTGCTATTGGGTTTCCAACTCAACATAGAATGGCCCAACTTAAAGGGTACAATAAAGCTTTAGTTATGTACAAGTTTCTAGTAATCTTCTTAAGATATGATTAAAAGAAAAGCTTGTTGATGCTTGCAATAAAAGAAATTGGCTTATCATCATGAACTAGGCAAAAGCATACAAAATCTTTGGAGTAAGATTTTCACCAAAGTTCTATAGAGTTCTACTACTATTTCTTTTAAATTACATTACTTATGATATGACTTGTTGAGTGAGTATCAAAGCAAATCCAATACTATATGGCTTAAAATCATCTAGTTAGGCAAAAAGTTTCATGACATGATCATTTCATCATCATACATGCATATAGCTTTATTTGTACCATTTGGCAAACACTTTAAGGATCTAAGAAAATATGTATTCTCAAATGGGGGCTTTAATGGGACTTTAAGGGCCAACAATATGGATCTCTTTTGTGGATGACATGGGTTTTAGATGCTATTCTTTGAGGTTTAGAGGGAGCAAAGTATTTTTTTTCTTCAAAATTGTTGTGCTTTTGGCCACCCAACCCTACCATATGATTCTTGTAGAACCAGCTACAGAGGTGAATTCTGGAGGTTATTTAAAGCTTTAGGTGGAACTATTTAATGGGTTTTTTTGGTAGATAGAGACCTAACTTCATCAGCTTCATCATGTGAGATGAAACTGTTTCTTCTACAAAAAAGAAGAAGAAAATAATGAGTTTTTATTTAGAGTTGAAGAGTAAAAGAAGGGTAATGGAAAAACTTGGTTTTCTTTCTTAAAGATAATTGGATGAAGTATATTTATTAAAACCATATGAAGAATTCGACTTAGAGTAGCACTCAAAACAAGAAAATGTCAAACAAGACTTGGACTAACTCTATTTTGTTATAGTTTAGTTTGCAGACTATGGTTTATTTTAATTCAATCTTTTATTTGGCTGAATTATTTCGATTTGTTATATGTTTCTATTTTTTACATCAACATGTAAAGTGAAAGAACTAGATCGAAATGATCATGATAAAAAGAATTAGAGATGAAGAAATTAAATTAAATTTATTTTTATATGTATTTCCTAACCTAATTGTGAGTCTCTCCTCCTCCACTTATCCTAATTCCTAATACTAACTGCATTTTTATATCTGCTTTTAAGTAACTTATTAGAACTCGGCTACAAATCTTTTATTAGACCATGTTTATTAAAACTAGTCAAACAGTCCCAACATGTGATTAAAATGATTATAGATTAAATCAAAAGCTACTATCATAACTGTTGAATGAGAGAAGAAAAAAAAGTGTGGTCCCAAATAAGAGAAAAGGGTATAGTTCAAGCATCCTGTCCCAAACAAAGCATGTGGTCCTAGAACACAACTCAGGGAGTATGGACTTGGTTTCCAAAGAATTGGAGTTTATACATGTGGATTTGTACATACATTGAAAATATTGTTTTCAGTAGGGATCTATACACAATTAAATCTGTTGGATTTTCACTGCTAATCTAAAAAGTTAGGATTCAAAAGATCCATTCGATGGGAAAAAATCTAAATAGATTCAATTCGGTCGGATTCGTAATTATATGCATATCGAATATCCGTCCCTTCTCACCCTAATTTTCTATTCCTAGAAGCTTCTCATGCTATATGTATATGCAACAGATGTACCAGACACAGCTGTGATCTTGAGGAAGCATGGACCGGCCACAAACCACTTCTCTTGCCTCATGTTCAATGAATTGGAAGCATTCAACCCAAGAGACCAACTTGCCTTTGCATATGTGAGAGACCACATGAACCCTAAGGTGAAGATGAACATGTTTGAGGTGGAGGTTTTTGAACAGGTGGTAGTTGAGTTCAGGCACAACCTCAAGAAGAATGAGGGGCCCACATCTGAACAAGGGCCCACCAAGGGCCAGATGTCAAGCCATGATTGGAACACTAGTGCTAGAGGCTTCCACAACTATCTTCTCAAGCTGTGGGGTGAGGGTGATTCACATAATAGTTGATTGTTTTTGAAACAAGAATAAAGAGAAGAAGAGCATGACTTAACTGAACAGGTGTGGTTGGAGTTTATGTACTTGCCACAATTTTTCTGTGCATAGGTCGCGATATATATCGTTCGGGTTTAACGTGTTGTGCGTGTTGAACGAGTTTAATATACAAATACAGTTTATTTATATAAATGTGTTGTCTGCGTTTAGTCAAATATATCGTTTACAACACTTTATCTTGACATAGTTATTAGCCATGTTGTATGTTCGTATTAATTAATCTAACACGACACATAGCACGACAAGATATCTATGTAAAGATCATAATAATTCAAGGTCTTGTTTGCAATTAAGTACAATTTAGTGTGCCAAATTGTATGTGTTTTCAACAGGCTATATAGGGAGGCGCTGCCAAAACCTATAAATCTCAAGCTTATCAAAATTCAAAACCTTGTAGCATTTATTTATACCAAAGTTGGCTGCTCCTAATGTATTTATTCCTCGGGCACGAAAATGTGAACCCTATGAATATTGGGGCATCGAAAATTTCTATGAAATATAAACAATTTCTATGAAATATTTATGGTGCATAACATTATAATTAGTGTTAAGAGTCTCAAGTCAAAAAAAATATATAAACATCTTATTATCGGGTTAGCTTGTTTCTGTCCAAAGGCTCACAATTTATATGTAGTTTCAGCCTACGTGTAAGAAGATGTCAAAGTTCTACGTCGAAAAGATGTACTTCCATTCGTCACTTAATAAGCCATCATAGACTCTATATCATCTCGTTATTGTGCTTCCAACCAGAGGCATGTGGTCGGGTCCAGGGACGGAGCCAAGAAGGCTCCAAAGGGGACATGTGCCTCCCCCTGAGATTATTTGAAAAACAGTGTCAGAAAACAGTTGGCGACTTAGTGGTAAAAGCTGCTCTTTAACTTTAAGAGGTAGTGGGTACGAGTCCTGGTTTTCTCATCTTTTATTTTTAAGGTCTGTAATTGTAATTAGTGGAGTTTTTTTTGTATGCTATTACTATTGTTGTATTAAATTTTTTTATTATATATCTATATTAGTGTCCTCTCTTTCGTATAAATTTAGTTCCACCACTAGTCGGGTTTACATGCCGTTACATCAAAAATAATATTATGAATCTATTTGTCACTTGATAAGCCATTTTAAACTCTGATTTATCTAAATATAGTTATGTTCTCTATATGTGAGAAGTATCAGAGTCTCACATTGAAAAGCTATCAAATGTAAATTATACGATTAAATAATAAATCGTCTGCATCCATAAGCGCTTTTTCTGATTCATCTTCGCACATTTCTTACAGGCACAGCACTAACCTACACTACATTACCCGAATCATATTGAAACATGTAACGCAAAAAGTATATATATAGTAATAAACCATTCATACACAACACAAAAGCAAAGCACACTTCACAATCAAACCAATCAAGCAATGGCCTCTGAGCTGATCAAGGCACACAAGGACCGGGCCGAGATATACCAAGGCGAAGCCGTATGCAACAAGAAGATCCGCGAGATCCTCGAGACCCACGCCCTCCCCAACGGCCTCTTGCCCGTGCCCATCACCGAGCTTGGGCACGACAAGGCCTCGGGGTTCGTGTGGGCGAAGCAGGAGAAGAAGACGGAGAAGAAGAACGAGCGCATCAACAAGCTCGTGTCCTATGACAAGGAGATGGCGTTCTTTGTCGAGAAGGGGAGGGTAAAGAAGATGATCGGCATCAAGAGCAAGGAGCTTATCATTTGGGCCGTCATTTCTGATATTTATATCAACGAAGATGCGCCTGAGAAGATTGTGTTCGCAAATCCTCAAGGGATTTGTCGTAAGTTCCCCTGCTTGGCGTTTGTGAACACCGAGCAGGTGGAGAGTACTAATCTCAAAAATACAAACTAGAGTGCTCCTTATTCTTAGTTCTATGGTCTATATTTGAATCATGACGACCAATAAACATAATAATACTTCGTGTGCAATTTTAACTTCGTTAATCTAACGTTGTTCTGATATGACTGATAATCAATCAAAATATAATAATGTTTAAATAATATAAGAAAAAAAATTTCCAATTATATTATTTCACCATCTATTTTTGGCAAGAGGAAACAGTTTCGAATCGCACAGCGACTTTTTTTTTTTGTTTGGTCGGTCGTTGATTTCCGGGAATTTAATTCCACCATCTCTCTTCGTCTTCATCGCGCGCAGAGGCAAATCTGGAATCGAAAACCCAGATCGAGCATGTCCAAGTCTCTGCCTTACTCGACCAAAGATGTGCACTACGATAACGCCAAGTTCCGCCACCGATCCTTCGCCAAGGTCCCGCGATCTCTCTCTATCTCTTTCTCAATCTCCTCGTTTGTTTTTTTCCGGTTCGATTCCTCGATTTCGCGTTTCTTCGTGGTCTATATGATTGTGGATTGGTTGATTGTTTGTAGGGGATATGATTTTGGTTTTGGGTGATTGTGGAAATGTGAGTTTGGGTTCTGCTTGTTTAGGTAGACGACGAGGTGGGATTTGAATCCTGAGCTGAAATTGAATGTGTTTTAGTGGATTTTGTATATTGCATTTGACTACCCAGATCGCGATTTTGCATTATCTTGATTTCTGGAGATCTGTGAGCTTTACATGGTAGTAGCGCAATGTGTTGAAGGAGAAAGGTACCTCATTTTGTCAATTAGAACTGTATTTCTAGCTACGAGACTCAACTAAGCTCAGAAATGTCCAATTTGTGGAGTGTGTATAAACAAGACAAGAATTGACCCATGCTATGGAAGCAGGGATTGATCTAGAAAGTCTAATAGAATATAGAAATCAAGGAACCAAGGGACTAAATTTCCTGTATTCAACTATATATCTAAGGCGCTCGAAAGAACAGTAAAAGTTTTATTTGATGATAAGTTTTGGTCTGTATTTCGTCTCAAATATAACTCATGCAACCTATTTCATAAGCACCAATGGAAACTAGAATTTAGATATAATGAATGAATATAGCTATATGTTTAACTTTAAACACCATCTCTGTCTTTATTTTTTTTTTTGCAATTCTCGCTCCAGAATTTCTTTTTTCTTATCACGAATCATTATTTCTATACATATTGGTTGCCTTTGTGACATTATGTATAGAATTTCTACTTTGAGATGACATTTAGTTATAATTTTCCCCAGGTGGTGACGCAGACCATGCAGACCAGCATCATGAAGCGCGATTGTGTAACTTGTAGTACAGGGAAATTTCTAGCGATAGTAATGATACTTGGTCTAGGATATCTTATGTTGAGCCATACTAGTCATGTTCATTCTGTTACTGGCGGACTAGCCAACAGTTTCAGGACTAGCAAAGAAGACAATAATACTATTTATGGTGGGAGCAAGTTTGGAAGGTTTTGGAGAAGAAAGCCACCACAGCTTCCTCCTCGATTGTCACCTGATGAAAAAATCGGAAATGATACTTCTAATACCAATTTAGTATGGACAGCTAGGCAACAGAAAGTTAAGGAGGCTTTCACCCATGCATGGTTCGGGTATAAGAGATATGCAATGGGTTATGATGAGCTCATGCCAGTGAGCCAGCATGGAGTTGATGGATTGGGAGGTCTTGGAGCGACCATTGTTGATGCTCTTGATACTGCTATGATAATGGGAATTGATGAAGTTGTGTCTGAAGCAGGCGCTTGGATTGAAACACAACTCCTGGATAGGATTAGTAACAAGGGCCAGGTTAATCTGTTTGAAACTACTATTCGTGTTCTGGGTGGGCTTTTGAGTGCATATCATTTAAGTGGTGGGGATAGTGGGAACTCAACCTTTAAGGGGCCCAAACCAATCATTTATCTAGAAACTGCGAAGAACTTGGCTGATCGTCTATTATCTGCTTTTACCGCCAGTCCAACTCCAATCCCTTTTAGTGATGTTATTCTGAGTGATAGTTCAGCACATGCAGCTCCTGATGGATTGAGTAGCACATCAGAGGTTTCTACCTTACAGCTTGAGTTCAATTATCTCAGTTCTGTTTCTGGTGATCCCAAGTACGGTATAGAAGCCATGAAGGTTTTGGAACATATGAAGACTCTCCCTAAGGTGGAAGGACTAGTTCCTATCTACATAAGGTACTGACTTTGGATTTAAAGTATAATTCTGATCGAAGAGTTGATAACTTTTTGTTGTTGATGTCTAATTTAAACAAATGCAGCCCCGACTCTGGTGAATTTTCTGGAGAAAATATTAGACTGGGATCTCGTGGTGACAGTTACTATGAATACCTCATTAAAGTGTGGCTTCAACATGGTGCTGGTCAAGACAGTAACCTGACGTATCTACATGATATGTATACGGAGGCAATGATGGGTGTTAGGAAGCTTCTTGTTCGAAAATCAATCCCAAATGGATTG
Source organism: Erodium texanum (assembly GCA_036897725.1). Lineage (NCBI taxonomy): Eukaryota > Viridiplantae > Streptophyta > Magnoliopsida > Geraniales > Geraniaceae > Erodium > Erodium texanum. The sequence goes on along the minus strand of JAYMSW010002502.1, from coordinate 6,209 downwards.
GTGTTTGTAGGTGAATTGCCTTATGGGGCTAAGGGTTCTTTTAGCCCCAAAATGGATCACCTGGTAAGCCTACTACTACATCATTATATTGCTATTATACTGATAACTTGCCCCACTATGAAATGGCCACTTGATATCTATTAACTATATGTGATAGTTTGAATGTTTTGGTGAAGATGCAATACAGAATTGTCCTTGATATAAAGTTGCTTTACTGGTCTTTTCAGGTGTGTTTCTTACCTGGGACTCTCGCACTTGGTGCAACAAAGGGTGTTACAAAGGAAAAGGCTAAGAAAAACAATTTGCTTACATTTGAAGACATGGAAAATCTGCAACTAGCGGAAGATCTAGCCAAGACATGCTTTGAGATGTATTCAGTGACTTCTACTGGTCTTGCTCCAGAAATCGCTTACTTCCACACAGAGGTTAGTCTGATATATTTACTATATGGCTCGCAGTAACTTGGATCTTCTAGTCATGTAGTTCTTATACTTTTATTCTTCATCACCTTCTGTTTATCTTGAGCATTGAGATGTGCTTTCTGGTTCTGATTTGAGCAGGAGTTTTCAGATGGTCCTGGTGGTGGGAACTTAAGCTCAAAATATGTCAATGACATAATAATCAAACCAGCTGATCGGCATAATCTGCTGCGCCCTGAAACTGTTGAATCATTGTTTGTCTTGTATCGTATAACGGAAGATCCAAAGTATGTTGTGGATTTTTCAAAGCATTATGATTTCCCGTTTTATATTCAATACGGTGTTGTATATAGTCTAACCAAATGTAATGTACTGCAGATACCGTGAATGGGGTTGGCAGATCTTTGAAGCTTTTGAGAAACACACCAAGATTGTTTCTGGTGGATACAGTTCCTTAAACGATGTCACTGTGCTTCCTCCTCAAAGAAGAGACAAGATGGAAACTTTCTTTTTGGGCGAAACATTGAAGTACTTGTACCTGCTGTTCGCGGATAACAATACCATTCCATTGGATAAATATGTTTTCAACACAGAAGCTCATCCTTTCCCAATTGAAGATGCTATTAAGGAGCAATAGTACTTCATCTCACCAAGGGTGTTAATGTCATAAATGAGCTTAAGGATATCATTAACGCAGCTCGATAACATATTTGGCTTCAAAGGAAGTCAAAGATCGGGTTATGAGAAGTACTAGCTGTGCTTTAACTTGTTGCTTTTGTTGTGCAATAGTATACATCCATGATCAGATCTTTGCCCTTCTATATCAGAATCAGCAGCTTATAGGAAGGAAAAGTTCTTTTGATTTTCCATCTGTATGACCGATTTTGTTGCAATATTATTGAGGCGCATAATTTGTAACTGACTGATCCTTTCCCATGTTATGGCCAATTTGTTAAACTACAGTACTTTTTTTTTGGTTAAATACATTATGCATTGCCTAAAAGCTACAAGCTCTTTAAAGGTCTCTTTCAATCTCTAGATAACTGTTACTTTTTATTGCAAGCTACATGATATTAGAGAAGGAACAGGTGATCACCATCTCGAATGACACTTATGTCATCTATTTCTGCATTCTGTGCATCTGTGACTTTCATGAACTTGTAGCTTCCATACATTTCTCCTGCAGTTGGCATAGCAATTTGAAATGAGATGGTGATTCTTGTTCCACGGTATGTTTATTTTATTCACTTTCAACTATATCTTTCAATATATTATGATTTCAATAAGCAAGTAATTAGTATTCTGAATTTCACAGGTTCATCATTACCGGCAATGAAAAATCAAGCTTACCAGCAATTCTGAGCAGCTCTTCGATCGAATCAGGTAAGAGTATCAGTTTATCGGGTTGCTTTTCTGATGCACTACCATTCTTGAACTTCATGTGTATGGTGACTCTCTTCTTGCTCCTAGAAGTGCCTGAGCAGTCAGTTTTAGGTTCCTTTCTTGAATAGTGATTAGGAAATTCGAAGCTTCCTCTCCATTGTTTTCTTTGAATATTCTTGATTTTGTGAGCTCTTTCTTGCTCAATCAGATCTATTCTATGCTCATCTAGTGTACCATGCTTTTCATAACTGAGTAAAATGTCATATATGCTTTTGTTCTTTTGCTGTTCGGCTAAAGCTTTTGGAGTCCAGCCTCTAGCATCTGTTTTGTTTACATTTGCTCCTCCCTCCAGCAAATTTTTTACCATTTCGATATGCCCCTTGCGCACAGCTGTGTGAAGAGCTGTTTCACCGTTCTCTTCAATCGAATTTACTTCCACTGCACATCTAGTGAGGTCATGACCCATGTCTGTTTCTCTCTTCTCTTTAGCCTCTGCTTCCTGTATTGATAGATCTCCATGTGGGCCATCTTTGCAATCTGGCCGTTCATTCAGGTATCCCAAGCTTTCTAATGAATTCAATTTCTGTGAGAATATCATACATAGAATTAGATTTTCTAGCTGAAGGGGAAGGAAATTAAGTATCTTGATCACTACTTAGGAGATATCTTTTAGGGACACTCAGCTACCACTAAGTATGTACCGTTCTGAACTAACTACTCCTAATTTTAAAAACTTTCCGTCAACTTTTGAGTGAAATGATGAAAATACCCTCGTTTAAAAAATAAGGTTATTTTTGTCATTTAACACCTAAAAATTGACGTAATTGGGGTAGATTGAGACTAAAACAAACTTCGGGGGTTGTCAGAAAATTTTAAAACTTAGGGTTAATTGATTGAGAAAGGTGCATACTTAAGGATAGCTGAGTGAGATTATCGTATCTTTAATGATACATACCAGGAAAAGATTGTGCATGACAATGTGTCCATCTTCCGCGTTTGTTTGTATAGTATTCATCAACGAAGTTCTGTTCAGTCTCAGTATTTGAGAAAGCTCAGTAGTACGAGCTGCGAAAGGCTGTGGCTTATAGCATAAAACCCCAATCTCTCCGAACATATCTCCTGCAACTGCCTTCCCAATCACCTGACTTTGACCATCTACATAGGATAGTAGATCCTGCAACCACATATCATTCCCAAATCAAATCAATGTTAGACAATGATGTTTTTTTTTACATGCTATATTAAGATAAGCTTCTTGGTACTGACCACTGCTCCAGATACCAGTATGTAGAGATCTGTAGGAGTCTCATTCTGCAGCATTACATCTTCCTTAGGAGGGAAGTACTCAGCCTCCATTTCCGATGCCTTTTAAGAAAAAAACTTGACTTCATTAGCATATTTATGAAACTTTAGGGTGACCTTATTTTTGCAAATAGGACAGAAAATAGAAAAGTAAATATTCATGGACATGCTCGTGTTCCTTCATGTCGTAAAGAAAAGGCAAATAATAGTTTAATGAGTCATGTGAAGAGTTACCAGTTGGAAAAGGAAGTCCTCAGAAACGTTCTGGAAAAGATAAGCTTGCCGAGCAACTGGCAAGAAGAGATAGTTTGCAATGCTTGAACGAATGGCCTTTGGCAGGCTGTTCATAGTCTCTTGCTGCTTCAATCCTTCGGTTTTGAACTTTAAGCATATGTGTGACAATAGTTGATCCTGTATTTGTGGAGGCAACTGGTTTCTTGATGCAAATTCTGAAGCAGCTCTCACTGTATCCCTCTATATTGCATCAGAATCATGCATAATGTTAGATAAAGACCCCATGTATTGAAGAAACAAGAACGTAGTAACTAGAACTTTTTTATCTTTATCGTTGATAGTTATGTTTGAAGCTTTTCGATTCTACAGTTGATGAACTTTCTCGTTCTTGACCTTGATTTTTCAGATCAAGAATGAGATCGATGAACCAGCAAAAAGATTGAGCGAGAGCACTTACAAAGTTTCTTGTTCGGCTTGTCCAGTGCACGACAAGGTTTGTCATGTTCCCAATGAGGTAAGAAGTCAAACCCAAGTTGAAGAGCATATAGAAGATATCAAACAGCATCTCCCTCGGGTTTTCAGGATGCAGATCTCCATAACCAGTTGTAGTTAGTGTTGTTATGGACCAGTACATGGAAGTCACGTATCTGGTCCATAGACTATCTTGTTTGAAATCTGGGTACACTGCACCAATCCAGGTTTTCTTAGGGTCGGGATATTTCTCAGCAATCAGATAGTTGAAGCATCCTGCACAGTGCACTGCAAAAAGCGTCACCTGAAATAAAAAAACCAGAGTCAAGATAGTATCAAGATGATGAATATGTAGGGGACAATCAAGTGAAACCCAAGATTGGAAAGTTGAAACTGAAAACTAATCATAGCCATTGGATTTCAGTTTTAACGGCTGAGCTTAGCCGTTCAAAACTTCAATCCAATGGAAACAGATGGTTTTCAGTTTTTATTCCAATTGTTGGTTTTCACCTGATTGCTACTCTGTATATGTATATGTTGTTTTGGGGGGCATACAGAAATGAGCTTTGCACAACGAGTCCAGAAATAGTTGAATCGAATGTCCTTCTCCAGTCTGATGAGAAGCAAGCAAGCAAAACTAGTAAGTAATGTGATCTTTCTACAGCAAGAAAAGCTATAGGTTATGGATAGACCTTGCAAATAGAGAGCTGACTCGTCTGAGACGCCATAGTCTGAGCATGTTAAGCAGTTTGAAACCAACTTCACCCCGATGTTTAGTGAAGATGAAGCTCAGAGACTGAAACGGTGCAGTGGAGCACACATCGAAGATGAACCAGGTAGATACATATCTGAAAGCAGCACATTACCACAAGTTAAGCTGTTTCCAGTCCTGTAAATGGCACATGAAGAGAAACAGGAGAAACTGCATATTGCATTCACCTTATTGCTATCTTCTTTGGATCATCGACGAGGAGATAAGATTGGCTATCGAGATAAGCAACGAAGAAGGTGAGAACAATGTCAATGGCAAAGAAGCCATTAACAATGTTGTCAATGATGAAAAGCGCATCTTGCTCGTAAGGAAGGAATGCAAACTCAAACGGGCAAATCCAGGCAGAGTATACAACCAGAACAACCAGTAACATCTCCCAAGCCCTGAAACGTGCAGCAACAAGTATATCAAACAGGAACCAAAACAGAGGAAGACTCAAAGAACAGGGCAAGGAGATAAAAGAGGTCAAGATCATCACCTGTACCGAGGATTGAAAGGCGAGATCATGTATCTTCGAAGCTTCGTTGCCTGGTTGATCCTGGCGCCAAGAGATGGCAAGAGGTCGCTAGAGAAGAAGTTGCCTCCCATGGCGCTGCCACTTCCCATATCATACCCGTCTATGCAGAACCGTTGGAAGAACACTTTTGTGGAGGAAAATGTCATCTTTTGTGGTATGTTGATGATGAAAAGCTTTATGGGGGTAAGTGAGTATCTTACATGGCTCTCTCTATATATATATAAATGAGGAGGTTGGTCTAGTTGGGGTTGGTTGGTTGGGTTATACACGGGCTACAAGCTTTGTGATGCTTTACATTTTGCCTTTAATGAGTCTCTTACATGACTGAGTTCGTGACATGTTTTGAAGTGTATGCAAGAAGCTGATGCGGATAGTGATGTTGCTATAAAGATGGGAAGAAAAGTCGCGAAAACTGCGGAAGAGGGAACTTGCCATACTCGGCGAAGGAGAAAGGGAAGAACCTCTGGAAGTGGCAGACATGGAAGCTTTTGGATAGTGGGGTTGCAGCGAAGAATGCGGCTAGGGAAACGAAGAAGAAGAAGAAGAAGAAGAGAGTGAGGTTTGTATTTGCTGTAATTGTTGCGTTGGTGCTTTGTTGTTGTTGATGGTGTGTTGGTCTTGGTGGTGATGGTGGTGGGAGCTCCATCATCAGCACATGTTGGGCGTGGGAGGGGGAGGACAGATTTGAGTGAAAACATTTTTGTGTGTTTTAGTTTCAGGAAAAAACCAGAAATGGGCCAAACATGGTGTGCCCAAGCTGGGGTTGGGAAGAGAGAGGGTTGGTTGGTTGGAGTTTTCAATGCCACGTGGATCGACGGGATGTTTTTTTTTTTTTTTACAGAACCGGTTTAACCCTGAAGCTTAAGCAGATAGATGAAGGTCTCTAGATGTTTATCAGTGGATCCCGAGAGAAGAAAACATGGACGGATCACATATCCAACCCATGAGTTCCATCCTGGTCGGGTCGAGTTGGGGTAGGAATGACAACAGGGCGTGTATGATGCATGTTTTGTGATCCTCCCCCTTGTCCTTATCAGGCCGGGGGTATCAAATCTCTGACATGTTCGGGCATTTTGCCTCTCTGAGGAGTGGCAACAAGATGGATTTTATG